>JBBGZY010002310.1:0-47500 GCA_037952925.1 Lithobates clamitans
TAAAAAACCCAGAGGTTTTCAAATACCACCAAAAGAAAGCTCTATTTGTGTGAAAAAACGTAATATGGGTACAGTGTTGCATGACTGAGTAATAGTCATTCAAAATGTGAGAGCACCGAAAGCTGAAAATTGATCTGGTTAGGAAGGGGGTTTAAGTGCCCAGTGGGCAAGTGGTTAAAGAGTGCCTTGATTGAAAAAAGGTTGAAAAACGCTGGTCTAAAGTATCAGATCACACAAGTGTCCGTGTTAGGTTCTAAGGCTGAAGAGCGATAGGTGTTCCAGGCATTGGATCCAGCCATACACCTGTCCTGTTTACGGGACCATAGCAAACAAATCTACCGCTTTCCGCCCAAGCCTATTCTGGCACTCCTCTCCTACATGCAAAAAATCATTTTTTTTCAAGAAAATTATTCAGAAAACCACAAACATTATATTTTTTTTTTAGCAGACATCCTAGGGAATAAAATGGCGGTTGTTGCAACTTTTTAATGTCTCACGGTATTTGCGCAGCAATTTTTTAAACGTGTTTTCTTTGGGGAAAGAAAAAAGTTTCATGAATTAAAAAAAAAAAAAAACAGTAAAGTTAGCCCAATTTTTTTGTATAATGTGAAAGATGATGTTATGCCAAGTAAATACATACCTAACATGTCACGCTTTAAAAGTGGGCACACTCGAGGAATGGGGCCAAACTTTGGTACTTTGGTACTTAAAAACCTCCATAGGTAAAATTTTTTACAGGTTACCTGTTTAGAGTTTACAGAGGAGGTCTTGGGATAGAATTGTTGCTCTGGCACTAACATTTGTGACGATACCTCACATGTGTGGTTTGAACGCCGTTTACATATGTGGGCGCAACGAACGTATGCATTCGCTTCTGCATGCGAGCACGCGGGGACAGGGGAGGGGGCACTTTAAAACATTTTTTTTATTGTTTATTTTATTTGAATTTTTTTTAATTTTAAACTTTCCCTTAAAATCATTCTTTTTTGATCACTTTTATTCCTATGACAAGGAATGTAAACATTCCTTGTCATAGGAATAGGGCGTGACAGGTCCTCTTTATGGAGGGATGTGGGGTCTATAAGACCCCACATCTCTCTTCTAGGCTGGAAAGACTGAGATAAAAAAAAAAAAAACGATCTTGGCCCTTTCCAGCCCAGTACACGGCAGTGTTTAATTCCGCCGGGCTGGAGGTGACGTCATAACATCGCAACTGAGCTTTCGAAGGTCATCGAGACTGACGGGGACCATCTGGTCACTGGAGATCTCTATGCTCAACTTCCGACGCCGGCGGATTCCTTCACCGGCTCGCCGATCGCACGGGCGAGCCAGTAGAAGCATCGGGGGTGGTGGGAGGGGGGGGTGTCCCCTCCTGCCACCTGTAAAAATGATCAAGCGGCTGAACTTCCACTATGACTGTTTTTACTATGCAGAGAATTGCCTGCAGAAAAGAATGATATCTGGATGATAACTGTAGCTGCACCCATCATGCAGAGTTAGTCCCACTGAAACCCAGGACGTCATATGACGTGGTTAATCTAATGATCAGGTATTGAAGCAAAATGGAAAAAGGTTAATAAAGCTTTAGCAAAGAACATGATGAAGAGTCAATTATTCTGTAGCTGTTTTGCCCAGGTCTAATTGAGAAAAGATTTTTGACACATAGGTTGGCACTTGGCCAGTCCGGGCGCAACTTGTGCCAGTTCTGTATAGGGGACTCAGTATCACCCTAACTATGGAGGGTTAATTCTGTGCCCATAGAAGACGTTATACCCATATGAAGGATAGAACAGTATTCTCCTAGTAAACTGCAGGCATAATTTCAGCACTGCAAAGGGTTAAAACGTAAGTTTAATTTGCTTTTACTTTATGCACCAAAGCAGGGCAAACATTGAATAGAATGGGACCAGCTTGGCTGCAGGCGTTCGCCCCAGCACTGCAAGCGTTGGATCAGATCCTGTAGAGGCAAGTGTGTGGCCAATCAAAGTCATCACTCGGGTATGCAAAAGGTTAATGTGCCAACTCAAAAGCAGAACATGTGGCCAGCCCGGGAGTAGGTGGCTCTGTGCCAGCCTGGATTATTACACTACTATCAGATATCACGGGGGCCAAAGCAACAGCTGGCACTGCCCAGTACCACAAGGGTTAAAACTGTACCAGCCTGGAATCGGGAACAGACATGCAGTGTATCCTTTGCAATTAGACCATATATTAGTCTATATGTGGTCAATACTTGAGCAAGCAGTAAAGAAAGAGTTAACACACATGGGCTTAGTATGCAGCCAGATGATATATCTTACCGAAGAAAGGGTTAACATTGTGCCAGCAGATAAGTCGATTACACAGAGAGGGTTAACCCAATAACAGATGGGCTAGTGAGGGGCCAGTGTGTGACGCGGGCATCAACCTTATACAGCAAGGATTAGCATCATACCAGTAAAGGAATTGGTCCCTGCATTTGGGAACCAGGCATTTGAGTAAGGAAGGGGTTAATGCTGCACACATTAAGCTGGTATGTGGCCAGTCTGCTCATAAGCCCTCAGCCCAGCAAAGAAGCAGAGATCATGCACGTGACCAGCGCAAAAACGGTTAACTTTCTACAGCAGATGACAGACGGGCTAGCAGGGGCCAGCTTAAGGGCAGCATCGCCATGGCACAGAGAGGGTTACCGTGGTGCCAGCACAGAAGTAGATCATATGCATGTGGCCAGCTTGGAGAAGGAGAGGGTTAAGGATGTGCCAGCAGGTCCCCATGGGCACAGGCACAGAAGGAATTAACATTTCCACCGGCAGAGTACAGCTGGATGGGTGACCAGTGTAAGAGCATCGCCCTGGCACAGACAGGGTTAACACAGCACCAGAACAGAAGAAGATCATATGTATGTGACCAGCTCAGAGAGGGTTAAGAATATACCAGCAGGTCCCCATGGGCGCAGACCCATCCCCAGCACAGAAAGGTTTAGCACTGTGCCTGCACAGAGAGGGTTAAACGTGTGCCACCATACAGGCAGATCTGCCAAGTGGGCTAGTATGTGGCCAGTGTGAAAGAAGTCATCAACCCCAGCACAGAAAGGGTTAGCACTATGCCTGCGCAGAAAGGGTTAAAGGTGTGCCACCATACAGGAAAATCTGCCATGTGGGCTAGTATGTGGCCAGTGTGAAAGAAGTCATCAACCCCGGCACAGAGAGGGTTAACACCATGATGGCATACAACCAGATATGCCATTGGCTAACGCGTGGCCAGTGTGACAGCAAGCATCATTCTGGAAAAGAAAGGGTTAACACTCTGCCAGCACAGAACTGGGTCATGCATGTGTGTCCAGCACAGAAAAGGGTGAAGAATGTTCCACAATGCCATCAGATCATTACTGGGCGAACACGTGGCCACCCCAGCACACAAAGGGTTAACGCCATGCCAGCGTACAGCCAGACTAGCATGTGGTCAGTGTGACATAGGAATTCAAATGAGAAAAGAAAGGGTTAACACCATAATAGCACAGAAAGGGTTTAAGGCGTGCGCCACCGTACAGGCAGATCTGCCAAGCAGGCCAGTGTGAAAAAATTCCTCACCCCCAGCACAGAGAGGGTTAACACCGTGCCAGCACAGGAGCTGGTCGTGTGTGTACCCAGAACAGAAAGGGTTAAGAACGTTCCACCATGCAATCAGATCGTTATTGGGCCAGTGTAACAAGACATCACCCCAGCACAGAAAGGGTTAATAATGTGTCATCATGCAGTCACATCATTATTATTATTATACAGGATTTATATAGCGCCAACAGTTGGCGCAGCGCTTTACAACATGAGGGCAGACCGTACAGTTACAATACAATTTAATACAGGAGGGACTAGAGGGCCCTGATCATTAGAGCTTACAATCTAAATGTTAATGGGCTAGCATGTGGCCAATATGACCAGACATCTCCCCAGCACAGAAAGGGTTAACACCAGGCCTGCATACACCCAGACCAGCCAAGGGCTAGCCTATGGCCAGTGTGACAGCAGGCGTTTTCCCAGAAACAAAGGGTTAACAGGGTGCCAGCACAGAGAGGGTTAAGAATGTTCCACCATGCAATCAGAATATTGTGGCCAGTGTGAGAGCAGACACGACTCCAGGAATTAAAGGGTTAACGCTGTGCCGGCACAGAAGGTAGTCATGCATGTGTACAGCACGCAAAGGGTTAATAACGTGCCAGTCTACAATCAGAAGCAGGTGGCCAGTGTAAGAGCAAACATGACTCCAGGAATTAAAGGGTTAACGCTGTGCCGGCACAGAAGGTAGTCATGCGTGTGTCCAGCGCGCAAAGGGTTAATAACGTGCCAGTCTACAATCAGAAGCATGTGGCCAGTCTGAGAGCAGGCATCACCTCAGCATAGAAAGGGTTAAGAATGCGTCATCATTCATTGAGATTACTACTGGGCTAGCATGTGGCCAGCATGACAAGAAATCACCCCCAGCACAGAAGGGGTTAACACCATGCCAGCATACAACCAGACCAGCCATGGGCTAACACCTTGCCAGCACAGAGGGGGTTAAGAATGTCCCACCATGCAATCACATCGTTATTGGGCTAGCATGTGGCCAGTTGTGACGGCAGACATCACCCCAGCGCAGAAGGGGTTAACACTATGCCAGCATACCACCAGGCCAGCCATGGACTAGTAGTATGTGGGCAGTGTGATGTCAGAATTCCACTGAGGAAAGGAAGGGTTAACCCTGTAGCAGCACAGCAAGGGTTAAGCGTGCTCCTCCATGTAATCAGATCAGTCATGGGCTAGCATGTGACCAGATAGCAGAGATCACCCCAGGACAGAGAGAGTTGGCGCTGTGCCAGCATGCATGTTCCCAGCACACAAAGGGTTGGGAATGTGCCACCGGTAACACCATGTCAGCCTACATCCAGACCAGCCACAGGCTAGCGTGTGGCCAGTGTGACAGCAGACGTCTTCCCAGGAAGGAAAGGGTTAACACAGTGCCAGCACAGAGAGGGCTGGGGCCCTATACACAGCTGTGCGTTCCCTGAATGCGCAAAAAAAATAAAAATGACAAAACGCGCGTCCCGCTTGTGGTGCCTTTAATTCTTCATGGCACCTGAAATGCGGCGAGCAGGCATGCATTCTTGTTGTGCGAAAACGTGCGCAGAACTCACCGACTAGAAAGGTGGGCGATCTTCTTTAGCGCGTTTGTCACATGAAGGGCAGTCCACTCAAGTGAATGGGCTGATCTATGTGTGTCATGCGAAAAACGCACAGGAAAAAAAAATGTGGGTTTGAACGTGAACTCCGACTACTCCTAGTGTGAACGGGGCTTTAGGGCCGGTTCACACCACGAATCACACAGGATTGTGACGTGCGCTCCTGTGCGATTCACATGCAATTCGCGTACGGTGCAATTTCAGCCCATTCGTTCGAACGGGCTAAAATCACAAAAGTAATGCATGTACTACTTTATAAAACGCATGGCAACTGGATCGCATGGTACTGCTGTACCGTGTGATCGGGTGCAGGCAAATGCACTACCTTTGCAACCTGTGTTTAACCACTTGCCGACCGCTGAACGCCGATATACGGCGGCACAATGGCAGCGGTGGACAAATGGGCGTACCTGTACGTCCCCTTTAATTGGCGGGGCTAGCGAGCACGCGTGCACCGCGTACAGCGTGACCCTGCCCGCGGGACCCGATGTCCGCCGGTCTCTCGCGATCATGTCACGGCACCGCAGAACGGGGAGACTCCTATGTAAACAAGGCATTTCCCCTTTCTGACTTGTGACATGCCAGAGATCACCGCTCCCTATCATCGGGAACAGTGATTTCTGTCATGTGAGTGGAAGCCCATCCCCCCCATAGTTAGAATCACTCCCTAGGACACACTTAACCCCTTGATCGCCCCCTAGTGTTTAACCCCTTCCCTGCCAGTGTCATTTACACAGTAATCAGTGCATTTTTATAGCACTGATCTCTGTATAAATGACAATGGTCCCAAAATGGTGTCAAAAGTGTCTGATGTGTCCACCATAATGTCGCAGTCATGATAAAAATCGCAGATCGCCGCCATTACTAATAAAAAAAAATAATAATAATAAAAATGCCATAAAACTATCCCCTATTTTGTAGATGCTATAACTTTTGCGCAAACCAATCAATATACGCTTATTGCAATTTTTTTTTTTATGAAAAATATGTAGAATACATATCGGCCTAAACTGAGAAAAAAAATAGTTTTTATATATTTTTTGGGGATATTTATTATAGCGAAAAGTAAAAGATATTGCTTTTTTTTTTTTCAAAATTGACGCTCTTTTTTTGTTTATAGCGCAAAAAATAAAAACCGCAGAGGCGATCAAATACCACCAAAAGAAAGCTCTATTTGTGGGGAAAAAAGGACGTCAATTTTGTTTGGGTACAGCGCCGCACGACCGCAAAATTGTTAGTTAAAGCGACGCAGTGCCGTATCGCAAAAAAGTGCTCTGGTCAGGAAGGGGATAAAATCTTCCGGGGCTGAAGCGGTTGAAGTGTCATTGAGTTAACATTGGCACCCTCTGCAGATTGCTACGGCAGTGCGTTTTTGAACACGGTGTGGGAAAGGCGCGCGGTACGGGGTATATAATACGTGTATATTAATTGGTGGGTGTGAAAGTTCTAGCTATAGGATATAAAGGTGCATCTCATAAAATGTGAATATCATCAAAAAGTTTATTTATTTCATTAATTCAATTCAAAAAGTGAAACTCATATATTTTATATCGATGTGTTACACACAGAGTGATAGATTTCAAGCATTTCTTTCTTTTAATTTTGATGATTATGGCTTACAGCGAGTGAAAAGTAGTAAATGACCCTGCGCCACGGTATCTATCAAGCGAAATGAGTGTAATACTAGTAATGAAGTCCAGTAGGTGGATGCCACAGTTATCAAAAATATCCGGGAAAAAGATGTATATATAAAAAGTATAAGATGGTGTATAAGTAAAATGTATATAAAATATATATAAAAAAAGTATAAAAAAAGTGTATAGGAAAGTGGAAGGAGAATTGCTGCCTCTACATAATACTACCACCTAGGTGGAGTACACGATTGAATAATGAAGTGTAGAAATGGCGCTATTCTGCTTTTAATTAAGTATCAGAATAGCGCCATTTCTACACTTCATTACAGCTAGTGAAAACCTAAAATTCAGCAGGTCAGAAAATTCGAATATTACATAAGACCAATAAAAAAAAGGATTTTTAATACAGAAATGTTGGCTTACTGAAAAGTCTGTCCATGTACAGTATATTATGCACTCAGTACTGGGTCGGGGCTCCTTTTGCATAAATTACTGCATCAAGTGCCGGCGTGGCACGGAGGTGATCAGCCTGTGGCACTGCTGAAGTGTTATGGAAGCCCAGGTTGCTTTGATAGTGACCTTCAACTTGTCTGCATTGTTGGGTCTGGTGTCTCTCATCTTCCTCTTGACAATTCCCCACAGATTTTCTATGGGGTTTAGGTCAGGCCAGTTTTCTGGACAATCAAGCACAGTGATACCATGATCAATACAACAGGTATTGGCAGTTTTGGCAGTGTGGGCAGGTGCCAAGTCCTGCTGGAAAATGAAATCAGCATCTCCATAAAGCTGGTCAGGGAAGCATGAAGTGCTCTAGAATTTCCTGGTAGAAGGCTGCGCTGACTTTGGATTTGATAAAACACAGTGGGGACCAACACCAGCAGATGACGCGACTCCCCAAATCATCACTGACTGTGGAAAATGTTGCATTTCATTTGGACATCAAGGTCCCAGAGTCTGGAGGAGGAGTGGACAGGCACAGAATCCAGGTTGCTTGAGGTTCAGTGTGAAGTTCCCACAGTCAGTGATGATTTGGGGAGCAGCCGGATCCTCCTCTTCTCTGATCCCACGTCGGCACTCCTGGCCCCTCCCTCCTGCCAAGTGCCCCCACAGCCAGGGCTGGTGCAAGGATTTTTGACACCCTAGGCGAAACCTCATTTTGTTGCCCCCATTGGCTCCACCCCCTTTGCCCTATACAGGAAGCATCGGCTCTGCTTCCTCTAGCGCTGGCTCCAGTGCTGCGCTGCACCTCTAATTACACTACCGGTCGGACTGAGTTAATTACATGCTGCGGCCTGCAGATCATGCAGGCGTGGAGGGAAACCAGCGGCCGGCCGCCCCTAGGCAGCAGTGCACCCTAGGCAGCTGCCTAATTTGCCTAGTGGTAGCACCGTCCCTGCCCACAGCAAGCGGCTCGCTATTCAGACATGGAGCTGCGGTTCGGCCCCGCCCCCTCCATCTCCTGATTGGCTCACTGGCTGCGATTGACAGCAGAGGGAGCCATTGGCTCCTGCTGCTGCCAAAAAAACAATCAGGAGTGCGGGTCACCAGAGAGGCAAGGCTCTCCTGGACATCGCTGGATTGAGAGGGGGCTCAGGTAAGTATTAAGGGGGGCTGTTGCACACAGAAGGTTTTTTACCTTCATGCATAAAATGTATGAAGGTAAAAAAACCTTGTGTCTTTCCAACCACTTTAAAGCAGAGGTCCACCCTAAAATAAAAAATGACATTAAAATTCTACAAAAAATATATAAAAAAATTTGAAAAAATTTTTTTTTTTTATACTTACCAGAACACCCTGTTGCTAGGCAGTCTTCCTAATCTGCCTCTTCCTATTCCGCGGTGCTGTTCTGTCACTTCCTCCTCTTCGGTGATCTGGCCCGTTGTATTCTGGGACATGTGTGTGTCCCAGAAAACAACAGGGCCATTCACAAAGCGCCGCGTGACTCGCTCATGCGCAGTAGGAAACGGGCAGTGAAGCCGCAATCTCCACTGCCTGTTTCCCTTAGTTAGGATGGCGGCGCCGGCACCCGATCCGATGGACGGATCGGCCTCGGGGGGCCGACATTGCGGGCTCCCTGGACAGGTACAGTAAGTGCCCTTATTAAAAGTCAGCAGCTACAGTGTTTGTCAGCCGGACCTCCGCTTTAAGGTGCAAAACCTTAACGTAAGTGTAAAGTCTCTTTTTTTTCCCCTTATAAAAATAACAAACATGGTATACTTACCTGCTCTGTGAAATGGTTGTGCACAGCGCAGCCCCGATCCGCCTCTTCTCGGGTCCCTCTTTGGCTCTCCTGGCCCCTCCCTGCTGTCAAGTCCCAGTGTCCATTCAGACATGGAGCCCCAGTTCAGCCCCGTCCCCCTCTCTTTCCTGATTGGCTGACTGACTTTGAGTGACAGCAAGCGGGAGCCAGTGTCTCAGCCCAATCAGGAGGGGGAGTTCAGGACGCCCGAGGAGTAAAACCCTTCTGACTTTACAACCACTTTAGGGCTTTAGACCAAGGATCTCAAACTGGCGACCCTCCATCTGTTTCAAAACTACAAGTCCCATGAGACATTGCAAGGTTGACAGTTACAAGCATGACTTCCACAGGCAGAGGCATGATGGGACACATAGCTCCCAACTGTCCCTGATTTTGAGGGACTGTCCCTGATTTGGAGCAATGTCCCTCTGTCCCTCTTTCCTCCTTATTTGTCCCTCATTTTGGTCTGATCTCTATAGTTGTATATAAAATGCACTTTTTATCTTTTAAAAAGTGTTTCCCAGTGCTAAACCTTTCATCCAAATTCTAAATTGCTACATTTGTAACTTTTAAGAGCCAATATAAAGTAATAGTAGTGGTAAAAAAAGCCCTTGTGGATTTAAAGCGGAGGTCCACCCTAAAAAAAAAAAAAAAAAAAAAAAAATTACATAAAAATGCTCCAAAAAATCTGAAAAAAAAATTTGTAAAAAAAATAATTTTTTTTTACTTACCAGAAATGGCTGTTGCTAGGCAGATCGTCCTAATCTGCCACTTCCTACTCCGCGGTGATCTTCATACTTCTCCTCCTTGCGTTGTCTTCTGGGGAATGGGGCGCGCTGTGTTCTGGGAACTGTGTGTGTCCCAGAACACAGTCGGCCATTCACATGCGCAGTAGGAAACGGGCAGTGAAGCCGCAAGGCTCCTCTGCCTGTTTCCCTTAGTTCGAATGGCGGCGTCGGGACCCGATCCGATGGCGGCCGACATCGCGGGCACCCTGGACAGGTAAGTGTGCTTATTAAAAAGTCAGCAGCTACAGTGTTTGTAGCTGCTGACTTTTAAATTTTATTTTTTCAGCTGGACCTCCGCTTTAAATGACCTTTTTTGGGGGTGTTAAGTCTCCTTTAAGGGGGTGTGGCAGGGGGGCGGGTCCTATGCCCACATATGTTTGCTAGTAGGTGTCCCTCATTCCCATCTCAAAATGTTGGGAGGTATGGAGACATGTAGTTTTGCAACAGCTGGAGGGCCACCAGTTTGAGACCCGTAGAACCTAAAGTTCTAAAGTTTAGAACCACTAAATAGCAGATATACTGCTACAGGGCAGCCTTCCTGCGCAGAATCACTTATATAAACGTGAGTCTGCATTTCCGCCTAGGGCGTGCCTGCTGCCAATCGTTGGGCAGAGACACAGAACGGTGCTATGTAAATAAGGCAGAGTTGCGTTCTGATGGAGGGGATGAATTCTACTAAAACCCATCACTTCCCTAAGTAAAAGCACCTAAGGGCCCTTTCACAGGGGCTGTCCGATCAGGTCACCTGTCAGTTTTCAAGGCGGACCTCAAGGGGCCCTTCCAGTCTCTTCCACGGAGTGGCGGACGTCAGTGGACACCTCCCCGCCAATCCCATCTGATTCTGTCCGCCAAAAAAAACAGGTGGATGGTGGTCCTGTTTCCCCATCCATCTGGCAGATCGGATCAGATGGAACCGGACAGGGAGTTTGTTTCCATCCGATTGCCCCAAAGAGGAGAGCGGGACTGTGTCTGTATCCTCTCTGCATAACGGAAGGGGGACATGGACCTGTTCATCTGCCTGATCAACGGAGAGAGCTCTCCCACCGAGCAAAGAGGATTGGATGTCACGGAGGTGAAAGGGGCCTCACAGTACACAAAAATACTGGTTAGGCCCACATTTAACCCTTTGATCACCCTAGATCAGCCTTTCTCAACCTTTTTTACCCCAGAGGAACCCTTGAAAATGTTTTTCAGGTCTTGAGGAACCCTTACTAAAACTCACTGGTGGTCATTGAAAAACAGAAAAATGCCCTTTACATGTGTGGCCATGCGGAATAAGGCAGTCCTTACAGTAGTTGTCAAAATGCAAACCCTACGGATGGCTTAAAAGATTGTTAGCTTCATGCAACTGGCTCTACCAAGTGGTGTTGACCCCAGAACTATGCAGACATCTTCTAACAGGAGGTCAACCAGCCACAGCTCAAGGAACCCCTACAACCTTTGGAGGAACCCTAAGGTTCCAAGGAACCCTCGTTGAGAATGGCTGCCCTAGATGTTTAACCTCTTCCCAGCCAGTGGCATTAGTACAGTGACCGTGCATATTTTTTTAGCACTGATCCCTGTACAGTGGAACCGCAGATTACAAGCATAATCCGTTCCAGGAGTATGATCCTAATCCAAAGTACTCGCATATCAAAGTGAGTTTTCCCATTGAAGTCAATGGAAAGGAAAATAATTTGTTCCGCATTGACTTCAATGGGATGCAATACCGCATGCGGCCAGAGGCGGGGGGGGGGGGGCGGAGAGCCTCGGAAATGGCCGAAAAGGCCTGAGAGACACTTCGGCTGACCTCGGCAAACCTCGGAAAGACTCCGTTCACTAGCCTTTCCGAGGTTTGCCGAGGTCAGCCGAACTGTCCTCGGGACTTTCCGTGCATTTCCGAACAGCGCCGATCAGCGACTTTCCACTTTGCTCCAGCGCCCCCCCCCCACCTCAGGCCAAAAGCGGTACTGCACACCGCTTTCGGCCTGAATCCTGCTCGTTTTGCGAGACAACACTCGCAAACCGAGTTAGGATTTTTAGAAATACAGTGCTCGGTTAGCTAAACGCTTGTTAACCGCGTTACTCGCAATCCGAGGTTCCACTGTATTAGTGTCACTGGGTTCCCACAAAGTGTCAGTTAGTGTCTGACTGTCCGCCGCAGTATCGCTGTCCTGCTATAGGATGCTGATCGCTATGGGTGTGCACCCCGAAAGCTCAAACACATATTTTTTTTTATTTTTTAAATTTATTTCACTTATATACTTATATAGCGCCGTCAATTTACGCAGCGCTTTACATATATAGTTGTACATTCACATCAGTCCCTACCCTCGAGGAGCTCACATATACGTGTGTGTATATATATATATATATATATATATATATATATATATATATATATATATATAGAGAGAGAGAGATATAGATATAGATATAGCAGTAGGGCAGAGGTTGGTGTCAGTCGTTTATTTTTTATCTTTTTTTTAGTTTTACAATTTTTTTTTTTATATTATTTTTTTTACAAAAAAATGTTTTATTATATTTTTAATTTTTTTTTTTAGCAGCCCCATGGGGGCGGGGTTGAGAAATATCAGGGGTCTAAACAGACCTCTGATGTTCCCACCTTTGAGACAGAGAAAAGGACTGAGGACAGAGATTCCTCAATCCCTTTCTCTGCAGCCAGGTAGTAGGGTGTTCTGCACAGCACAGGGTGATTAGGGTGTGCCCAGGCTGTGTGCATGCCTATGCTAGTATAAAAAAAAAAAATAAATAAATAAATAAAAATTTCTGTATATATCCCATAGTTTGTAGGCACAAACCAATCAATATACACTTATTTAGGATTTCATTTTTTTTTTTTTGACCAAAAATATGTAACAGAATACATATTGGCCTAAATTGATGAAGAGATTTGATTTTTGTTACATTTTTATTGGATGTGTTTTATAGCAGAAAATAAAAAATATATATATTTTTTAAATTGTAACTTTTTTTTTTTGTTGTTGTTTAAAGCACAAAAAAAAGGTGATCAAATACCACCAAAAGAAAACTCTATTTTTGGGGTAAAAAAAAAAAGAAAAAAAAAAAAAAAAAAGGACATCAATTTAATTTGCGTACAGTGTCACATGACCAGGTAGGCTCTATTCACACACGATCGCGTGGGTGGAATCGCGGCAATTCTGCCCTCCCCCCTACCCCGTGAATTGAGATGGCTGCAAAAAACACGGGTCGCGTTTGCTGTTACTTTATACGGTGCCATTAGAAGTAGCGGCATCGCAAACGCGTCCCTGCGTTTTGCAGCCAGTTCAATTTTGCGGGCATAATGGCGGCGGTTTGGCCCCGCCGATCGTGCGTGAATGGAGCCGTAAAAGTAGCGCTATCAATATGCACCTGCTTAGAACGGTGAGAAACGCGTCAGTGGTTTTGCCCTTGCTGCGTGGATTTATTATAATAATATAAATATCGTTTGGAGTGCGGCCATCCAGACCTTTTTTGTTCAATTTGCGAGGGCGGAATTGCGGCGATTTGGCGATCGTGTGTGAATGGAGCTGTAAAAGTAGTGCAGTGCTAAAAAAAAAAAAAAAAAAAAAAAAAAACACATATAGGGGGTAAAACCTTCCGGAGGGCAAGCGGTTAACTTGCAGGGATTTCCTGTCACTTCCTGTTTTGGCTGTGGGACAGGAAGTGAAGAGAAATCTCCCTGAAGGGGACACTGATGAAAAAAAAACCTGACAGGGGTTATAATCCTCCATCCAAAAAAAAAAAACAAAAAACTTTAGCCCATAGTTCTACTTTAAATGGAATTATTTTTGGTCCGGAGTCATGTGATGATTATTGGGCACCATGTGGGTGGTGACCCCTCTTCTCCAGGACAGGAAGGGGGTCACGCCCGGTACACAAGGGGTTAACCCTCCATAGTCACACTGGGATCCGGCACGGGAAGGGTTAAGCAGATGACGGAGGGGCTAGCAGGGGTGAGGGGGGGGGCCCCTGGGTGTGCGGGGTGAGGGGCCCCCCGTGTCTGGGCGGGGGTGGGGAGGGCCCCGTTGCTCGGGGGTCCGGCTCCGCCGGTTCCTCCGTCATTTCCTGTGCTGGGAGAAGATGGTGGTCACAGCTGGCAGCAGCAGCGGCGGCGGTGGCGGAGGGGAGAGGAGGAGCCGGCCGCTCTGAGCGCTCCGTGCACCGCCCGGAGGAGACACCCCGGGACCCCCCACCCAGAGCCGGGAGCGGCCCCCCGAGAGGTGAGTCCCCGCTACTAGCCAATGTGGCGACTGGCCGGGCGGGCGAGTGACGGGCCCCACACCCGTCTGACCCGGGGGAAGGAAGGAGGGAGGGAGGCCGGGCTGTGCGGAGGGACCGGAGCCGGGGTGCTGGAGGGGGAGGGGGTGCCGGGTACTGAATAAGGGGGGGGGGGGTAATATGTGGGTGCAGGTAGGGCGCGGGAGCGCGCATCGCTTCTTACACAGGCGCGCGCCCGCCACTGTTTCTCTCTTGTTACAATGTATCGCTCGCTGGCCACGCCCGTGAGCCGCGACTGACTGGCGAGGCGGCCAATCGGGAGAGGGAGGGGCGGGGAGGTTAGCACAGCGGTCTATGGCGATGGGCGGGACTAAAGGAAGGAAAGGGCGGGGTTACAGGCCAGGTGGGCACAGGGTGCAGCTGGAGAGGCCCTGTGAGGTCAGAGTGTCATATTCCTGCTGTGTGTGCAACATCCGGCCCAGAGAGCTATACTACATACACACCCAGAGTAATACTACTACTATACTACATACATACACACCCAGAGTAATACTACTACTATACTACACACACACACCCAGAGTAATACTACTACTATACTACATACATACACACCCAGAGTAATACTACTACCACTATACTACATACAAACACCCAGAGTAATACTACTACTACTATACTACATACACACCCAGAGTAATACTACTACTATACTACATACATACACACCCAGAGTAATACTACTACCACTATACTACATACACACACCCAGAGTAATACTACTACTATACTACATACATACACACCCAGAGTAATACTACTACTATACTACATACATACACACCCAGAGTAATACTACTACTATACTACACACACACACCCAGAGTAATACTACTACTATACTACACACACACACCCAGAGTAATACTACTACTATACTACACACACACACACACCCAGAGTAATACTATTACTATACTACACACACACACCCAGAGTAATACTACTACTATACTACACACACCCAGAGTAATACTACTATACTACATACACACACCCAGAGTAATACTAATACTATACTACACACACACACCCAGAGTAATAATACTAATACTATACTACACACACACCCAGAGTAATAATACTAATACTATACTACACACACCCAGAGTAATACTACTACTTCTATACTACACACACACCCAGAGTAATACTACTATACTACATACACACACCCAGAGTAATACTACTACTACTATACTACACACACACCCAGAGTAATACTACTACCACTATACTACACACACCCAGAGTAATACTACTACTTCTATACTACACACACACCCAGAGTAATACTACTATACTACATACACACACCCAGAGTAATACTACTACTACTATACTACACACACACCCAGAGTAATACTACTACTACTATCCTACACACACCCAGAGTAATACTACTACTACTATCCTACACACACCCAGAGTAATACTACTACTACTATACTGCACACACACCCAGAGTAATACTACTACCACTATACTACACACACACCCAGAGTAATACTACCACTATACTACACACACACCCAGAGTAATACTACTACTACTATACTACACACACACACACACACCCAGAGTACTACTACTACTACTATACTACACACACACCCAGAGTAATACTACTACTATACTACACACACACCCAGACCCATACTACTACTATACTACTACACTACACACACACCCAGAGTAATACTACTACTACTATACTACACACACACCCAGAGTAATACTACTACTACTATACTACACACACACCCAGAGTAATACTACTACTACTATACTACATACACACACACACACACACACACACACTCAGAGTAATACTACTACTACTATACTACACACCCAGAGTAATACTACTATACACACCCAGAATACTTCTACTACCACTATACTACACACACCCAGAATACTACTACTACCTCTATACTACACACCCAGAGTACTGCTACTACTACTATACTACACACCCCCAGAGTAATACTGCTACTACTGTACTACACACCCAGAGTACTGCTACTACTACTATACTACACACACCCAGAGTAATACTGCTACTACTGTACTACACACCCAGAGTACTGCTACTACTATACTACACACACAGAGTACTTCTTCTACTACTACTATACTACACACACCCAGAGTAATACTACTACTATACTACACACACCCAGAGTACTTCTACTACCACTATACTACACACACCCAGAATACTACTACCACTATACTACACACACCCAGAGTACTTCTACTACCACTATACTACACACACACCCAGAATACTACTACTACCACCTCTATACTACACACCCAGAGTACTGCTACTACTACTACTATACTACACACACACAGAGTACTTCTTCTTCTACTACTATACTACACACCCAGAGTACTGCTACTACTACTACTATACTACACACACACAGAGTACTTCTTCTTCTTCTACTACTATACTACACACCCAGAGTACTTCTACTACTACTATACTACACACTCAGAGTATTTCTATTACTACTATTATACTACACACCCAGAGTAATACTACTACTATACTACACGCCCAGAGTACTGATACTACTACTATACTACACACCCAGAGTACTACTACTATACTACACACCCAGAGTAATACTACTACTACACACACCCAGAGTACTTCTACTTCTACTACTACTATAGTACACACCCAGAGTACTACTACTACTATACTACACACCCTGAGTACTACTACTATACTACACACCCAGAGTAATACTACTACTACACACACCCAGAGTACTTCTACTTCTACTACTATTATACTACACACCCAGAGTACTACTACACACACCCTACTACACTGTGTACTACTACTATGCACTACATACCCACAGTACTACTACTATACACTATGGTTGCCACCTCATCCCTTTAAACCCGAACACATATGAATTACACAGGTTCTGTGGCTGATTAAGGTGGTAATTAAACTCACATGGTGCCTTATCTGCATTTAATTAGCCTCAGAACCTGTGTAATTCATATGTGTTCGGGTTTAAAGGGATGAGGTGGCAACTCTACTATACACTACACACCCTACTACACTGTGTACTACTACTATTATACACTACACATCCAGAGTACTACTACTATACTACACACCATGCAACATCCAGCCTGCACATCTACACACACGCTACTAACTGTGTACTAATACTATAGTGTTCAACATCCGGCCCACACAGCTACACACCCTGTGCATTACAACTACACTGCACTATACTACACGCATTACTACTACTACTATACACCACATAGTGTACTACTACACACATAACTACTACTACTACACAATACACACCCTACCACTACACTGTGTACTACTACACTACACACACCCAGAGTACTACCATACACACTATGCAAATACACACACACACAGTGTACTACACACACAACCATACATACCTTATGTACTACTACTATACACCACACAATACACACTGTGCAAATACACACCCAGAGTACTACTACACACACTGTGTGTTGCTATAAACTACACACAGAACTACTACACAGTGTACTACTATACACATACTGTGCAAATACACACCCTGTGTGCTACTACCACCACAATACACACCCTACACCATGTATCACTGCCACACACACTGCAAATACACATCCTGTGTCCTACTATACAGACACTGATAGACACCCTACACAGTGTACTACTAAGTAAGGATGAGCTCAGGCGTGTTCACAACCCGCAGGTGTAGAGCCCGCGAGGAAGTCGGCACTGCGGAGCGCTAATCACAGGCAGTGAGACATTTCCCGATGTGCGGCTGCAGAGATCACTGCCTGTGATTAGCGCTCCTCAGTGCCGACTTCCTGGCGGGCTCTACACCTGCGGGTTGCAAACACGCCTGAGCTCATCCTTATGTACTACTACTACTACACACACTGCAAATGCACACCCTACTATACACCCTACACGGTGTACTACTACTACACACTGTGCAAATATGCACTCTACTGTACACTGCACACTGTGCTACACACCCTACACAATGTACTACTACACACATTGTGAAAATACACACCCTACATAGTATACTATAGACTCTACAACACTACACACCCTGCTGTGAACTGTACAACCTGCATAGTGTAAAACTACGCACCCTGCTGTGTACACTTCCATACACTACACAGTCCAAAACAATACACAACCCCCACACACCCTGCTGTGTTTTTACTATAAAATACACCATACATAGTGTATACAACCTGCACATCCTTTTGTGTACTATACAATGCACAACCTAAACGCACTTGCTACTGTGTGCTACAAACTGTACACTACACACACCCTACACAATGTACGGCTATACATTACACAAACTACAATGTACACTACATTCATCCTGCACAGTGTACAACTACACAACCTACAAAAACTACATCATGTACACTACTTACACCCTGCTGAGTACAACACATTCTACACACCCTAATGTGTACTGTACAACTACACAGCTTACACACCCTACAAACCTACACAGTGTACACACCCTGCTGTGTGCAAATACACATCTCACATACACAACACAGTATACAACTTCACAACCTATACATCTTGTTGTGTACTGTTCAGTACACCCTACACACCATGAAAACCTACATATTGTACACTATACACACCCTGCTGTGTACTTTACACCGTATAAACCTATACACTGTACAGTATGCACCCTACAAATCTACACCGTGTACAGTACACCCTAACACAACCTGCACTACAAACACCCTACACAATGTGCACTATGCAATCTACAAACTTACACAATGTACAATACACACTCTGCTCTGTACTACTATACACTACACAACTTGCATACCTACACGATGTACACTCTTCTGTGTACTGTGCACTACACACACTGCAAACCCTGTTGTATACAACACAACCTACACGACACACACCCTGCACAATCTACACTTTACAACCAACACACCCTGCAAACCTTGCTGTGTACTATACACTACACGTCCTGCAGTATACTACACAACCTACACACCTTGCTCAGTGTACACCACACAACCTACACACCCTGCTGTATACTACAAAATATACACTACACGCGCGCTACTGGCTACAACACAACTTACACGCCTTGCTGTGTACTACCCCAATCTGTACTACACCCACCCTGTTGTTTACTACACAACCAACACAATACACACCCTGCTGTGTACTATATAATCTATACTACTCACTCTGCCGTGTACTACACAATCTACACTACTCACCCTGCCACATACTACACAATCTACACTACTCACCCTCCCATATGCTACACAACCTATACTACTCACTCTCCCGTGTACTACACAATCTACACCACTCACCCTCTTGTGTACTACACTACTCACCCTCCCGTATACTACACAACCTACACTACTCACCCTCCCATGTACTACACAATCTACACTACTCACCCTCCCGTGTACTACACATACTATACTACTCACCCTCCCGTATACTACACACCCTACACTACTCACCCTCCCGTATACTACACACCCTACACTACTCACCCTCCCGTATGCTACACAACCTATACTACTCACTCTCCCGTGTACTACACAATCTACACCACTCACCCTCTTGTGTACTACACTACTCACCCTCCCGTATACTACACAACCTACACTACTCACCCTCCCATGTACTACACAATCTACACTACTCACCCTCCCGTATACTACACAACCTACACTACTCACCCTCCCATGTACTACACAATCTACACTACTCACCCTCCCGTATACTACACACCCTACACTACTCACCCTCCCGTATACTACACACCCTACACTACTCACCCTCCCGTATGCTACACAACCTATACTACTCACTCCCGTGTACTATCATAATATCATAGACAATGCACACTCTGCTGTGTACTACAGTATCTACACGCCCTGCTGTGTAAACCACAATCTACAATGCACACACACCTGCTGGTACACGGCATAGTGTGTGTAGTGTAGACTGTGTCACACGTACTGCTTTACATCCTCTCCTCACAATCGGAGATACCCATATCCTGTGTGATCATCATAGGCATAGCCAGTGTGCAGTTATGTCTACTACTGTGTGCACCAACTCCGTGCTCCCCAGGATGCCTTGTCAAGCCTCATTCACATCTGTAGGATACATATAATGTGTAGCTCTGGTAATGAGCCAGCTACACATTACATATTTTACTCTGTGGGGTGTGTATATGTATATGTGTGTGTGTGTGTGTGTGTATATATATATATATATATATATATATATATATATATATATATAATGAAAATGTAAAAATGTAAGTTAACCAGCTATTGTGAGAATGAGGCAAAGCTGAATGTTCTTAGGCTATTTCTCATCTGGTTGAATGTTCTTCAAATATTATGGGTAAGAGTATAGATAGGTTCATTCATAACAAACAAAACAACCGAATCAGGAAAATACTACATTATGGCCACTAGATGGAGCTGAGGATCATGGGGAATAATGACATCTTTGTAAGAGGAGATATATTGTAACTATTTTAGAGAACACAGAAGGGAATTTACAAATATACAAGGATCCTATAGTAGAAATGGTTGTATTTATTTATATACTAGCTCCCTCCAGCATTCCATAGGATTGTTATATTGTATCTCTTCTTACTAAGATCTATTTTTTTCCCTATAATTCCCTCAGCTCCATCTAGTGGCCATATTGCATTATCTTCCATGCATGTACGAATTCCCTCCAGCGTTCTCTAGAATTGTTACATTGTATCTATTGAAGCAGTTGTAAACTCCGCTATATCATTTTTTATTTTGGGCCCCCCCCAAATGGGTTATGCCATAATGTGCTAGTAGTATACTCAGCGTATTATGACAGACTTACCTGTCAGAAGGTGCCCTCCAGCGCTGCGGTGGGATCGATCCAGCTGGCCCCCGGCGCTTCCATCTTCTCTCATCTTCTCCCGGTCTCACTTTGGGGTTTCCGTGCCTTTAATCATTTGATAGGCCGGGCCCTGATGACGTCACTCCTGCGCATGCGCACAGGAGTCACATTGCCGCGGCACAGATCAGGGCCGGAAATGACTAAGCTGCGCATGCGCATCTCAGTGTACATGACGGCTGACAGGCAAAAGGATTCATTTATGGCAGAAGAGACCAGTAGAGGGTATCTTCTGTCATAAATACTCTGCCTGTCATCACATTTTCAAAAAGTTGCCTTTACTTCCGTTTTAATACCCTGTGATTCCCTCAGCTCCATCTAGTGGCCATATTGCAATATTTTCCATTCATTTAAGTAATTCCCTCCAGCGTTCTCTAGAATTGTTACATTGTAACTCCTCTTACTAAGATCTATTTATTCTCTATGATTCCCTCAGCTCCATCTAGTGGCCATAATGTATTTTCCATTTTTTTTATGTATTCCCTCCAGTGTTCTTTAGAATAGTTACATTGTATCTCCTCTTACTAAGATCTATTTATTCCCCATGATTTCCACAGCTCCATCTAGTGGTCATATTGCAATATTTTCAATGTATGTACTTATTCCCTCCAGTGTTCTCTAGAATTGTTACATTGTATCTCTTCTTACTAAGATGTTTGTATTCCCTATAATTCCCTCAGCCCCATCTAGTGGCCATATTGTAGCATCTTCTATTAGATTGTAAGCTCTTCTGAGCAGGGTCCTCTTAATCCTATTGTATTGTATTGTATTATAACTGTATTGTCTCCCTTTTATATTGTAAAGCGCTGCGTAAACTGTTGGCGCTATATAAATCCTGAATAATAATAATAATAATCTTCCATGTTTGTACTAATTCCCTCCAGCATTCTCTAGAATTACTAAATCGTATCTATTTCCTGTGCTTTCACCAGCTCCATCTAGTGGCCATAAAGCGGTATTTTCCATTTATTTATTAATGCCTTTTATTGACAGGGCAGGGGGCTAGCAGTCTCAAGGAAATCGGCTATGAAAGCTTTTTGTATGTCTCTCCGAGGCTTGGCTAAACACCAGGCATACACAAATTTTCTTTTTTATATCTTAAAAATAACAAAACCATTCATCTTCAATCCCAAAATCTATTAGATGTCCTCAGTCCAATGGGCAGCACCATTCAACCTACTTCCTCTGAGTCCAGGTTGTCCTGGACTCACCCTCAACCTGTGACTGGGCAGTGAAAGGTGAAGCAGCCCAGTAAGCTCATCTCTTGATCGCTCTCCTCTCTCCTGATGTCAGCATGCATATATACAGTATCTCACAAAAGTGAGTACACCCCTCACATTTTTGTAAATATTTTATTCTATCTTTTCATGTGACAACACTGAAGAAATGACACTTTGCTACAATGTAAAGTAGTGAGTGTACAGCTTGTATAACAGTGTAAATTTGCTGTCCCCTCAAAATAACTCCACACACAACCATTAATGTCTAAACCGCTGGCAACAAAAGTGAGTACACCCCTAAGTGAAAATGTCCAACTTGGGCCCAATTAGCCATTTTCCCTCCTCGGTGTCATGTGACTCGTTAGTGTTACAAGGTCTCAGGTGTGAATGGGGAACAAGTGTGTTAAATTTGGTGTTATCGCTCTCACTCTCTCATACTGGTCACTGGAAGTTCAACATGGCACCTCCATGGCAAAGAACTCTCTGAGGATCTGAAAAAAAAGAATTGTTGCTCTACATAAAGATGGCCTAGGCTATAAGAAGATTGCCAAGACCCTGAAACTGAGCTGCAGCACGATGGCCAAGACCATACAGCGGTATAACATGACAGGTTCCACTCAGAACAGGCCTCACCATGGTCTACCAAAGGAGTTGAGTGCACATGCTCAGTGTCATATCCAGAGGTTGTCTTTGGGAAATAGATATATGAGTGCTGCCAGCAAAGCTGCAGAGGTTGAAGGGGTGGGGGGTCAGCCTGTCAGTGCTCAGACCATACGCCGCACACTGCATCAAATTGGTCTGCATGGCTGTCATCCCAGAAGGAAGCCTCTTCTAAAGATGATGCACAAGAAAGCCCACAAACAGTTTGCTGAAGACAAGCTGACTAAGGACATGGATTGCTGGAACCATGTCCTGTGGTCTGATGAGACCAAGATAAACTTATTTGGTTCAGATGGTGTCAAGCGTGTATGGCGGCAACCAGGTGAGGAGTACAAAGACAAGTGTGTCTTGCCTACAGTCAAGCATGGTGGTGGGAGTGTCATGGTCTGGGGCTGCATGAGTGCTGCCGGCACTGGGGAGCTACAGATCATTGAGGGAACCATGAATGCCAACATGTACTGTGACATACTGAAGCAGAGCATGATCCCCTCCCTTCAGAGACTGGGCCGCAGGGCAGTATTCCAACATAAGGACCCCAAACACACCTCCAAGATGACCACTGCCTTGCTAAAGAAGCTGAGGGTAAAGGTGATGGACTGGCCAAGCATGTCTCCAGACCTAAACCCTATTGATCATCTGTGGGACATCCTCAAACAGAAGGTGGAGGAGCGCAAGATCTCTAACATCCACCACCTCTGTGATGTTGTCATGGAGGAGTGGAAGAGGACTCCAGTGGCAACCTGTGAAGCTCTGGTGACCTCCATGCCCAAGAGGGTTAAAGCAGTGCTGGAAAATAATGGTGGCCACACAAAATATGGACACTTTGGGCCCAATTTGGACATTTTCACTTAGGGGTGTACTCACTTTTGTTGCCAGCGGTTTAGACATTAATGGCTGTGTGTGGAGTTATTTTGAGGGGACAGAAAATTTACACTGTTATACAAGCTGTACACGCACTACTTTACATTGTAGCAAAGTGTCATTTCTTCAGTGTTGTCACATGAAAAGATAGAAGAAAATATTTACAAAAATGTGAGGGGTGTACTGACTTTTGTGTGATACTCTACCATTGAATGTCCAGTTCACTTCTGCTTTGTTCACATTGTTGCCAGCCAAGCCCTGATGAAGGAGGCACTTAGACCCCCGAAAATGCCTTGGCTACTTTTTGAATTGCACCCCTCATCTTTAATGGAATAAAGTTGTATCTGGACCTCTTAGCAGTGGTGTGACGCTTCAATTTTAACTATTTTTACAATATGTGTCATGTCATGAACTGGTTAGTTACTTGAACTGCTTCTGTCGATCACACTCTAGCCCTGCTGTAAAGTGACTGCAAGAAGGTAGTACCAGGTGAAATGCAGGTACTTCCATTAAAAAAAATCTATTTAATAATGTATTAATGATTATGGAGCTGCCTCCACTTGTGCTTTTAAATCTACAGTGCATCCGGAAAGTCTTCACAGCGCTTCACTTTTTTAACATTTTGTTATGTTACGGCCTTATTCCACAATGGATTAAATTCAATATTTTCCTCAAATACCCCATAATGACAACGTGAAAGAAAGTTATTTGAAATCTTTGCAAATTTATTAAAAATAAAAAATGAAAATCCCATGTACATAAATATTCACAGATTTTGCTCAATACTTTGTTGAAGCTCCTTTGGCACCAATTACAGCCTCAAGTCTTTTTGAGTATGATCCTACAAGCTTGGCACACCTATTTTTGGGCAGTTTCTCCCATTCTTCTTTGCAGGACCTCTCAAGCTCCATCAGGTTGGATGGGGTGGTGTCGGTGTACAGCCATTTTCAGATCTCTCCAGAGATGTTCAAGCGGGTTCAAGTCTGGGCTCTGGCTGGGCCACTCACAGACATTCACAGAGTTGTCCCATAGCCACTCCTTTGTTATCTTGGCTGTGTGCTTAGGGTCGTTGTTCTGTTGGAAGATGAACCTTCACCCCCAGTCTGAGGTCCAGAGCGCTCTGGAGCAGGTTTTCCTCACAATTGTCTCTGTACATTGCTGCATTCATCTTTCCCTCAATCCAGACTAGTCTCCCAGTTCCTGTTGCTAAGAAACATCCCCACAGCATGATGCTTCCACCACCATGATTCACTGTAGTGATGGTACTGGCCAGGTGATCAGCAGTGCCTGGTTTCTTCCAGACATGACGTTTGCTATTCAGGCCAAATAGTTCAATCTTTGTTTCATCAGACCAGAGAATTTTGTTTCTCATGGTCTGAGAGTCCTTCAGGTGCCTTTTGGCAAACTCCAGGTGGGCTGTCATGTGCCTTTTACTGAGGAGTGGCTTCCGTCTGCCCACTCTACCATACAGGCCTGATTGGTGGAGTGCTGCAGAGATGGTTGTTCTTCTGGAAGGTTCTCCTCTCTCTATAGAGAAACGCTGGAGCTCTGTCAGAGTGACCATCAGGTTCTTGGTCACCTCCCTGACTAAGGCCATTCTCCCCCAATCGCTCAGTTTGGCCGGGCGGCCCGCTCTAGGAAGAGTCCTGGTGGTTCCAAACTTCTTCCATTTACGGATGATGAAGACCACTGTGCTCATTGGGACCTTCAATGCTACAGAAATTATTCTGTACCCTTCCCCAGATCTGTGCCTCCATACAATCCTGTCTTGGAGGTCTGCAGACAATTCCTTGGACTTCATGGCCTGGTTGGCTGTGGGACCTTATATAGACAGGTGTGTGCCTTTCCAAATTATGTTCAATCAACTGAATTTACCACAGGTGGACTCCAATCAAGTTCTAGAAACATCTCAAGGATGATCAGTGGAAACAGGAGGCACCTAAGCTTAGTTTTGAGTGTCATGGCAAAGGCTGTGAATACTTATGTAGATGGTATATTTATTTTATTTTTAATACATTTGCAAAGATTTCAGACAAACTTCTTTCACGTTGTCATTATGGGAGATTGTTTGTAGAATTTTGAGGAAAATAATGAATTTAATCCATTTTGGAATAAGGCTGTAACATAACAAATTGTGGAAAAAGTGAAGCGCTGTGAATACTTTTTGGATGCACAGTACCTGGAGTTCAGCTTTAAATACTTTTTAAAGTAAGTACCTAAATATGGCCTAGAATCAGTCTCTCTCTTGTGCAGCAGAGACACATACTAGAGCATAGAGAAGCAGCACAAGGAGCCAATCAGTTATGTTGCAGGATAGAAACATGCTGGCGAGGAGAGAAATCAGAGAGATGAGCTCATCAGTAGAGTGCTGCTTCTCTTTCACTGTCCAGTCACAGGCTGAGGGAGGGTGAAGGCCTGCAGCAGGGAAAATTCAGGTTTCCTGCCCTCTGCTCGACAGGGCAGAGCTGTGTAACTATCAAGACTGGATGGAGAGAAACACAAATCTTGTGGATAATAAAACATCTCATCATAAATGTGTTTCATTTGTGTATTTAGCTGTGTGGAGTTCAGTTTTCGAGTTGGCTCACCGGATCTGGTCTCTGGAGGTGCGGAGTTTAGTGATGTGGTAAACCCTGAGAGGTTGAAGCGGCCTAGATAGTCCTAGAAAGGAAACCGTATGTGGTGAGTTCAGATGTGTAAACTGAGAGGAAGTTACGTGATACAGAACTCCGAGCTAAACTCAAACCTTTTTTTTTTTTTTCTATTGTCTTTGATGGCAGAGGTGTCTCTTCATTGTCGATGAACAATGTAGGCTCTATGGCTGGAATCCCTAATATAGGAGGACTAATTATAACCAGAAGTGATGATGTTCTAAACTAGGAATAATTTGTCAGCGTTTAAAGGGGTTTTAAACTCTTGTGTGTTTTTTTTTTTTTTACATACAAATAAACATGTCATACTACCTGCTCTATGCAATCGTTTTGCACAGAGCAACCCCAGTCCTCTTCTTCTGGGATCCCCCACCAGCACTCCTGGCCCTTCCTCTTCATCAAGTGCCACCCACTGGACCCCCCATGGACCTTGCTTTGTGCAGTCATGTTGGAACAGGAAGAGACCATCCCCAAACTGTTCCCACAAAGTTGGGAGCATGAAATTGTCCAAAATGTCTTGGTATGCTGACACCTTAAGAGTTCCCTTCACTGGAACTAAGGGGCCAAACCCAACCCCTGAAAAACAACCCCAAACCATAATCCCCCCTCCACCAAATGATTTGGACCAGTACACAAAGTAAGGTCCATAAAGACATGGATGAGTGAGTTTGGGGGTGGAGAAACTTGACTGGCCTGCACAGAGTCCTGACCTTAACCAGATAGAACATCTTTGGCATGAATTAGAGTGGAGACTGTGAGCCAGGCCTTCTCATCCAATATAAGTGCCTGACCTCACAAATTTATTTCTGGAAGAATGGTCAAACATTCCCATAGACACACTCCTAAACCTTGTGGACAGCCTTCCCAGAAGAGTTGAAGCTGTTATAGCTGCAAAGGGTGGGCCAACTCAATATTGAACCCTACGGACTAAGACTGGGATGACATTCAAGTTCATGTGCGTGTAACGGCAGGCGTACCAATACTTTTGACAATATAGTGTATTTCAATGAAAATTTTCCTACCTGGAGTTCAGCTTTAAATCTTCTTAGCATGGAATAAAACTTCCAATGCATTTTGGCTATTTAGGCCCTCCCCCTTCCATCAGGGCTTTGATGCTGTATAACCACAATAATGGCCCCTTTCTGTTCCAACATGACTGTGCATCAGTGCACAAAGCAAGGTTCATAAAGACACGGATGAGCAAGTTTGGGGTGGAGGAACTTGACTGGCCTGCACAGAGTCCTGACCCCAAACTGATAGAACATCTTTGGGATGAATTAGAGAAGG
This sequence comes from Lithobates clamitans, assembly GCA_037952925.1. Lineage (NCBI taxonomy): Eukaryota > Metazoa > Chordata > Amphibia > Anura > Ranidae > Lithobates > Lithobates clamitans. The sequence continues at coordinate 27,813 of JBBGZY010002310.1, forward strand.
AGACTGCGAGCCAGGCCTTCTCGTCCAACATGAGTGCCTGATCTCACAAATGCACTTCTGGAAGAATGGTCAAACATTCCCATAGACACACTCCTAAACCTTGTGGACAGCCTTCCCAGAAGAGTTGAAGCTGTTATAGCTGCAAAGGGTGGGCCAACTCAATATTGAACCCTACGGGCTAAGACTGGGATGCCATTAAAGTTCATGTAAAGGCAGGCGTCCCAAAACTTTTGGTAATATAGTGTACATGGGATCTAGCACCATGTCATTGGGGGGGGGGGGGTTGATGGGTGGCTGCAAGAATCAGGAAGAGACAACTGACTTACAATGACAAAGAAAACAAAGACGGTGGGATGGGATGTGGTGCCACATATCGGTCTGCTCATGTGCGAGATCATCGGGGGGGGGGGGGGGGCGACTCCGAGATTCAGGAAGAGACAGAAGTCTCCTGAAGGTGAAACAAAGATGGCGGCATAGGATGGGATGTATAATTGAAGAGTGGTGAGGGGAGAAGAGGACAGTTCAAGATTGGCTGGGCTTATAACGGCTCGTACACCCGAGGGGGAGGGGGGGGGGGCGTACAACAAGCATGAGTTCCCAAAACCTCTCCCCAGGACCCACAGTCACTCTATACAGCCACCCCTAACCTGCAATGACAAGACGTGACTGTATGCTCCATTCATTGGGTAAAACACACACATGGAACATATGCCCCAAACTCAGACGACTTGTAGCCATCTGCATGGGCCCTAAATAAGTTTATAATATACAGTATAAACTTGGCTTGAGAGTAACTTGGTTTGAGAGCGTTTTGCAAGACAAGCAAAATTTTTTAATACACTTTGACTTGATATACAAGCGATGTCTTGATATACGAGTAGCGTCACGTCACAGCTGAGTATAAAAGAGAAGAGAGGCGCCTCTAAGTGTAGAAATATGGTTACATTTAATGAAGGTACAACATTTAGCAACATATTGCTACACTTAGAGGCGCCTCTCTTCTCTTTTATACTCTGGAGCTCCTGATGGATTTTACTTCTGATCCCCTTGTGGACGCTTCCATTTGTGGATGGACATTTTATGGTTACACAACCTGGTCACATTGCTATAATCTTTTTATAGGGACTATAAACTGAAGGATTTATAAATAAATGGTTGTGGAACGAATCATTTGAGTTTACATTATTTCTTATGGGGAAATTTGCTTTGATATACAAGTGCTTTGGATTACAAGCATGTTTCTGGAACGAATTATGCTCGCAATCCAAGGTTTTACTTAGGGTTGCACCAATACAAGTATCGGTACTCGTGCAAATGCACCGATACCTGAAACCGATACTTTCAGGCTTTGAGCTGTTAGTGGGTCTCCCCTGTGTTAGAGAAGTCCGGTAATTTTGAGCTATCAAGAAAAAGAAAAAAGCAACAGGTGTCTGGCCGAAAAAGTTCCCCCGGCGGATAAGGACCCCCCCCCCGTACTGCGCAGGCGCAGCGCTTGCGCAGTACGAAGCACTACCCAGCCTACCGAGCCGCCGAAAAGAGCCGAATGAGAGTCAGCAGTACAGCGCGCCTGCGCAATCAAAACACCACATTCTAACAGACGCTCCCGATGCTTGTGCTACTCTGCAAGAGGCTTGTTTAAGGGCGGGTTTTGCAATCTTCATGGGAGATTTCATTTCAATACTTCTCACATTGTTTACCACGATATGACAGTAATAGACCCGCCCCCTGCAGAGTAGCACGAGCATTGGGAGCGTGCGGCAGCATCGGACACAATGTCCTGCTCATTGCGCAGGCGCCGTGAACAGCTCACTCACAGCTGTTCAGCTTCAGAGATTTTCGGCGGCTCCCTTGTTTTTCGTACTGCGCAAGTGCTGTGCCTGTGTACAGGGAGTCCTTATCCGCAGAGCGGAACTTTCTCAGCAGAACACCGGCAATGTTTATTACCAACATTGCTCAGCCCTGAAGCACTGAAATAAAAAGAAACATTGTTTCTTTTTGTATCTTTCTGTTTCTTCATCTGCAGATCAAAGGGATGAACAAATGTTCCTCTGTTTAACCCCTTAATAACCCTTAATTTACTCTAATCAGCCTTAATTAACTCCTTATTATCCTCCATTTAGTTATTATTTTCCTGCTTTTTTTCTTTTGTTCACGTCTATTTTATGAACGATAAACAATTAAAACTTTTTTTTTTTTTGTTTGCTTTTTTTTAGTGAATATTTTTATACGTGTGTGTGTGTGTGTGTGTGTATGTATATGTATATATATATATATATATATATATATATAAACATATTTTTACACATTTCACATTGACAAAGCGCTAAATTAAAAAAAAAAAAAAATCTATTTATTTCATTTGTAAATAACTTTTCAATGCTTTGTACCATTGCTGACAGCTGAAGTTAAAACAAAACGGTTGCGGTAGGTATTGGTAATTGGTATCGGCGAGTACTAAAAAAAAAAGTATCGGTACTCGTACTCATTGTAGAAAAAAAAAATGGTATCAGTGCATCCCTACTTTAGAACCCCCAAACATTATATATTTTTTAGTAGAGACTAGGGCTGGGGAAAAAAATCGATTCAAAACTTGAATCGAGGTGAGAGGTCAAATCGATTCAAAATTTAAGCAAATCGATTTTTTTAGTTTTTTTTTTTTTTTTTTCACCGCGCCGGTGTCTTGCCGAGAATGTTCCCTCGGCGGATAAGTTCTCCCCCTGTACTGCGCAGGCGCAGCGCCTGCGCAGTACATACTACTCTCAGCTGCCGGAGATAGCCGAAGCTCAAATGCTTCAATCAGCTGTACACGGCGCCTGCGCTCTGGGTCCAGGTTCCTTCCCCACCATCCAAGTGGACCTAGAGGGGGAATCTAAAAGTGCCGAGCGCAGCGAGGCCGTGCCCGAAGCGTGGCGAGCGAAGCGAGCCCGCGAGGGGCCCTCTTACAGGCGCCGTGTACAGCTGATTTTCAGCTGTTCTGCTTCGGCTATTTCCGCCGATACCTACTGCGCAGGCACAGTAGAGGGGGGAACTTATACGCCGAGCGGAAGTTTCTCGGCAGAACACCGGTCTTGAGGAGCTGCGGGCTAGGAGTTTTTGGGCGAGGCCGCGGCTTCGGCCTAGTCCGCGAGGCCAGACGCCGCGGACTAGGCCAAAGCCGCGGCCTCGCCTAAAAACTCCTAGCCCGCAGCTCCTCAGTACCGGCGTGGTGTCCAAAAAAAAAACAAAAAAAAACTTTTTTCGAATCGTGAATCGAGTTCTTTTTAAGAAAATCGCAAACTTTTTTTTTTTTTTTAGAAAATCTCCCAGCTCTAGTAGAGACCCTAGAGAATAAAATGGTGGTTGTTGAGATATTTTATGTCACACTTTATTTGCGCAGCAGTTGTTCAAATGCAATTTTTTGGGAAAAAATTACACTTTAAAGAATTAAAAAAAAAAAAATTTTTTTTTTGTATAATGTGAAAGATTTTACGCTGCGAGAATCGTGAGAGAATCGAGATTTTTTTATTCTAAGCAAAAAAAAAAAATTGTGATTCTCATTTTGGCCAGAATCGTGTAGGTCTACAAACATGTTTCTGGAACGACTTATGTTCGCAATCCAAGGTTTTACTGTATAGGGCTTTAGCAAACTATCCTTTAAATTGGGGAACTGCTGTGCATGCGTGTGCGCTGTTGGTGACAGATCGGTTTGAGGCACGTCTTCCCTTGTCTGGTGTTTTTAGGATTCTTGGCGGAATGCTGTGCCGTAGTCTGTAGAGAAGAGAAATGCTTTTTGTTTCCGGCGGTTGCGGTCACCCCGGTGTTAACCAGCCCTACAGAAGACTTGGAAGTGCAGAGGGGCAAGTTGAGAACTGTCGTTGGTGGGGAGAAGCCTAAAGCTGCATTCCTGGGCTTTGTGGAGAGGAAAACCGGGCCTTGCTGTTACATGTCACATACCAGACTTTAGCGGTAACCCCTCTCCATGTCTGGTTCATTGACCGTACACAATGTCTGCATGACAATACTAACCTACTGCGGTATGGTGGTGATGTATGAAAGTAATGGGATGACAAATGATCTTTTTAGTAGCATTTATGCCTCTGCACACTGTAACCCCCCCCCAACCTTTACTATGTGATATTTGCAATATTACAAATACCATGATCTTGTGGGCTGACTTATACTGTTCTGTTCTTTTAGGTCACCATGAGTGAAAGTGCCAAGGAGTGCCGGGTGGCGCACAACCCCAACCTCGGGGAAATCATGAGGGTGAAGTCCGAAGTGGGGACCCCAGCTGAAGAGCGCACTTATAGCCAGCAATGGTAAGCCTGCCTGTAAAAGAAGTTGTTGTTTTTTTTTTTTTTTTTTTTTAGTTTATCTGACTACAGTGGAAATGGCCTTAAATTGGTATTAAACTCCAAAAAATAAAATAAAAATAGTAATATATTTAGGGCTGCAGCTAACGATTATTTTCATAATTGATTAGCTGGCCGATTATTGTTTCCATTAATCGGATAATAAAACAAAAGTGTGGTGTATAATTTAGTTAACCACTTCCATACGGGGCCTATGCCTATTCTGGCACTCCTCTCCTACATGTAAATATCATAATTTTTTTTGGCTAGAAAAGTACTCAGAACCCCCAAACATTATATATATATATATATATATATATATATATATATATATATATATATATATATATATTTTTATTAACAGACACCCTAGGGAATAATATAGTGGTCATTGCAACTTTTTTATCTCGCACGGTATTTGCGCAACAATTTTTCAAACGTGTTTAAAAAAAAAAAAAAAACAGTTTCATGATTTAAAAAATAACAAGACAGTAAAGTTAGCCCAATTTTTTTTATATCATGTGAAAGATGATGTTACGCCGAGTAAATAGATACCCAACATGTCATGCTTTAAAATTGCACTCATGGAATGGCGCCAAACTTCAGTACTTAAAAATCTCCAGAGGCGACGCTTTAAAATTTTTTACAGGTTACATGTCTAGAGTTACAGAGGAGGTCTAGTGCTAGAATTGTTGCTCGCGCTCTAAAGCATGCGGCGATACCTCACGTGTGGTTTGAACGGCGTTTACATATGTGGGGAGGACTAATGTGTGCGTTCGCTTCTAAGCGCGAGCTACCGGGGACAGGGGCGTTTTAAATTTTTTTTTTATTTTTTTTTATTTTACTTTATTTTTTTTATTTTTACTTTTTTACAACATTTTTTTTTGGATCACTTTTATTCCTATTACAAGGAATGTAAACATCCCTTGTAATAGGAATCATTTGTGACAGGTCCTCTTTATGGAGAGAAGCGGGGTCAATAAGACATCACATCTCTCCTCCAGGCTGGAAAGCATGAGATCAGAAAAAAAAAAATCCACAATCTCATGTTTACCAGCCGCGATCGGGGCTTTGTTTACATCCGCGGCCCGGACGTGACGTCATAACGCCACGTCCGGGCCTCCGACGGTCATAGAGATGACCGGTGACCATATGGTCACCGGTCATCTCTATGGTCGTCATCCAGCGGCAGCCAATTCTTTCTCCGGATCCCTAATGGCACGGGAGAGCCCAGAGAAGCACCGGATGGCGGCGGGAGGGGGGAGGGGATGTCTCCTCCCGTCGCCTGTTAGAACGATCAAGCGGTGGAACTGCCGCTATGATCATTTTTATGGTCTTTATATCTGAATGATATCCTTGTCTGTTTTTCAGACAGAACTGTAATATAATATGTATGACAGACTCCCTTGTCATAGACAGGTGATAAAAGCTACCTGCGCTTGCTGTCACTTATGCCAGAAATACAAAAACAATGTCTTCCTTCAAAAACAAAATTTAATTTTAAGAACGTTCATTCGATTTTTCTAATCTTTAGTGGGGTCAAATCGATGTTTGAATTTTTCCATCACTGTGGGTGAAAACTAAGGAGCAGAATAGAAAACTTCTTGGTCAAAGGAATTTTCATACAGTGTACATTATAATATAGAGCGCCCCTATAGCAAGGTAAAAAAACCCAAAAACTTCTGTCTTTAGAACCCCTCACTTTCTACCCAGGACTACATGTCCCATGCGGCATTGCTCCTCGCACATTCACAAGTTCTCAGGCACTTACTGACACGTATGGACGGTTTACTGAGCTGTATGTGTGCTGCATTGTATTTCCTTATATGTAAACAAATAATGCATTCTGTATGCGGGCCAACTAATCGGCTGACCAATTAATCGATCATGAAAATAGTTGACAACTATTTTCATAATCGATTAGTTGCCGATTAATCGATTAGTTGTTTCGGCCCTAAATATATTGCAGATTATCATACTTTAGCCACTTGCTGCTCAAGCCAATGTTGACACTTCTCACATACATGTAAAAATTAGGGATGGGCGAACGGTTCGGCCCGAGCATAAGTTCGGGACGAACTTTGGTTGTTCGGATGTTCTGCAAACACAGAACAATATGCGTTGTTCAGGGCAAATTCGAAAGCTGCCGGAACACCATTAAAGTCTATGGGACACTAACATGAAAAATCAAAAGTGCTCATTTTAAAGGCTTATATGCACGGAAGTCCCCGTGGCGTCAGAGCAGACGGGTCACCTGGGACATCAATGGGTGGACCCGGCCTCAGTTATATAAGAACTGTCATCAGCGAAGAAGCTTCACACAGCGGGAGCCTCCCATAGAGGAGGATTGGTGGCGGATTTCCTTTTTCGGTCCGTCGGAGCGGGGGAAGATGATGAATGAACATCGTGGGACATTTTAATTTTTTTTATTTTTTAATAAAGGACTTGTCTCCAAGCTGTGTCTTGTCGTTTTTAATATTTTGGCACTTTTTTTGTGAAATGGTGGGCTACATTTGTACCCTGTTACCATTTCACACGAGGGGGGGGGCGGGATGTGGGGGATGTGGGGCTTCCAGAATCCGATAAGCCCCCCTGTCCGCAGACCCCCACAACCACTGGCAAGGGTTGTGGGGATGAGGCCCTTGTCCCCATCAACATGGGGACAAGATGCTTTGGGGGGCTACCCCAAAGCACCCTCCCTATGTTGAGGGCATGTGGCCTGGTACAATTCGGGAGGGGTGGGGCGCTCTCTCATCCTCCCTCTTTTCCTGTGGCTTGCCAGGTTGCGTGCTCAGATAAGGGTCTGGTATGGATTTTAGGGGGGACCCCTACACCATTTTTTTTTACATTTTGGTGCAGAGTTCCCCTTAAAATCAGGTCTGGTATGGGTTTTGGGGGACCCCACACCATTTTATTTTTTTAATTTTGGTTCGGGGTTCCCCTTATCATTCATACCGCATTACATTTTTTTTATTACTTATTTGATTAAAAAAAAAAAAAAGACTATGTATTTATAAAAAAAAAAAAATTTGATTAACTTTCTTACTATCATAAGGGATGAACAACATCCCTTGTGATAGCATAGGCAGTGACAGGTACTCTTTACTGAGAGATCTGTCTTTCCTCTGCCCTCTAAGCATTTCATCAAGCCGAGACCGTGAACAACAAACCGGAGGTGGCAATATCCTCTTCCCTTCTGGGGAACGGAAGTTCCTCCTTCATCTCTACGGTGTGCCGTCTCTGCCAATGGCTTCAGTCCTAACTTCCCGGTGGAACAGGAGAGCCCCGTGAGGGCAGTGGGAGGGAACCACCTTTCACCAAGTATAAAACTGATCCGGCGGCTGTATATCCGCTTGGGTCACTATCACACTAGAAAGCATTGCCAGCTCTAAAAAAAGCAGAGATAGGGTCATGACTGCAGCTGTATAAACACTGAATCCCAAAGTCCATTTGCCGGAAGTGGTTACAATGTTGTTCACACTAGAAGATGGGGGGAAAGTAAAACCCCACGGGTGAGCCACGCTTTTACAGCACCTCCCTCCCCCAACCACTATCCATTTTAGCTGCAGAGAAAGTGGCCAGGGGTGTACATGTGCCACTGCCTTGAAGCTTTGATGCACAGCAGGAATACCACCTGAGGGGGTTACCTGATGTGAGGAGGAGCCGCAAGAGCTGCCGGGGGACCCCAGAAGAAGATGTTCGGGGCCACTCTGTGCAAAACGAACTGCACAGTGGAGGTAAGTATTAAGAACTGGGGTATGTAAACTTTTGATCAGGGTCATTTGGGTAGTTTCTGTTGTCATTATGATTCAAAAAGGGTAAACACAGTTGATTTATAATAAATGGCTTCAGCCAAACCTCCATCTTGATTGGCTGACCAAGGAATGACTTGACTCCCACGAGTTATACCGAAAACAAACACGGAGTCTAAAGAAGATTGCCGAAATTCTGAAGTCAGAAGTTTTTTTTTAATCCTAATGCATTCTGTGCATTAAGATAAAAAAACCTTCTGTGTGCAGCAGCCCCTCTCAGCCCCCCTAATACTTACCTGAGCCCCATCTCGATCCAGCAATGTTGCACGAGAGCCTCGTCCGTCCGTTACTTTCCCGCCTAAATGGCTGAGACAGCAGGGAGGCACCATTGGCTCCCGCTGCTGTCAAAGTGAGTGAGCCAATGAGGGGGAGGGGGCGGGGCCAAACCGCAGCTTCGTGTCTAAATGGACACAGGGAGCTGGGACTCGGCTTGGGTGCCCCCATAGAAAGCTCCTTGCTGTGGGGGCACTCGGCAGGAGGGAGGGGCCAGGAGCGCCGGCAAGGGACCCGAGAAGAGGAGGATCGGGGCTGCTCTGTGCAAAACCGACTGCACAGAGGAGGTAAGTATAACATGTTTGTTATTTTTAAACATCAAAAAAAAGACTTTAGTATCACTTTAAAGACAAGAAAGAGAATTAACTGACAGGTTTCAATGGTTGTAACTGTTAAATGTATTTCTGTTTTCTCAGTTCTGCCGGCTCCAAATCTCGCTGCATGGACCTGGAACCCAAGAGATTAAAAGAGAAGCGAGGGACTGCAGTGACCAAGAGTCTCCAGCAGGTGGACTTTTGGTGTAAGTTGGGGTCAAGTGGAGCTCGTTGGTCAGCTATGACATACCGTGGGTGAAGGGTGGCCACACACAGGTCCAATGTTGAAAGCTAAGGGTCCGCTTATTGGGTCCGGGCACTCACCTGCTGAACTCACCTTCTACATACAGTGCTGTGAAAAAAGATTTGCCCCCTTCCTGATTTGTTTTATATTTTTGCATATTTGTCACACATATAAATGATTCAGATCATCATACAAATGGTAATATCACACAAAGATAACCCAAATAAATACTAAGATGCAGATTTTAAATGATAATCCCTTTTAATAAATGAAATCATCATTTAAAAAATGCATTTTGTGTTTACTCGGGTTATCTTTGCGTAGTATTAAAATTAGTGCATGCGCAGTAGCAAACTGGCTGTGAAGCCTGGAACTCCGCTTTAAAAACGGTTCTTCAGCCAGGTTTACAAAAAGCTGTAGCTGCTGACTTTTGTTAACCCTGATATTAAATAGACACGCACCTGTCCAGGGATCCAGCACTATCCTCAAACGAGCCAGTTATTCACGGCTGGCATGGTAACGGTGGGAAGCCAGCCGTGACAGCAGCCCACCACTGCGCATGCGCGATCTGTGCTGCACCCTGTAAACGGTCCCGAAGCCTTTTGGGACCTATGACATGTTATAGAGAGGGTTGCAGGGGGGGGGGGGGGGGGATTGGGGCCCAAATACCGCTCAGATTGCCTAGTGGGAGCGGGTACTTGCTCCCCCCCCCAAAAAAATATATCTCTCTCTCTCTAGATAGATAGATAGATAGATAGATAGATAGATATGATTAATAATTGATTAGATTTAGATAGATAGATAGATAGATAGATAGATAGATAGATAGATAGATAGATAGATAGATAGATAGATAGATATGATTAATAATTGATTAGATTTAGATAGATAGATAGATAGATAGATAGATAGATAGATAGATAGATAGATAGATAGATAGATAGATCTGTATGGCAAAAGTTGAAGGGGGAGGAATAGGGGAACTTCCCCTTTTTGGTGAAGTTCTGCTTTAAAGAGGTAATTCAGTTGTTTTTTTTTTTTTTTTTTTCTTTACAAGTCAGCAGCTACAAATATTATAGCTTGCTGACTTTTATAACTCGGATACTTACCCCTGTCTGGGATCCAGAACTAGCTATGGGGGTCACTGGGCATTTAGGAGCAGGCTGTGGCCTCTAGCCAGCCCCCCCACTCCTGTTGAATCAAGAAATCACTTAAATAGAAGCTGCCTTACAAAGTGAAGGATCTCAAAAAGCAACACATGATGCCGTGAGCTAAACAAATTCGAGAGCAGATGAGAATCAAAGTAATCGCCATTAAGGATGAGCTCAAGCGTGTTCGCAAGTCCACGTGCCCGCGCCCGCCAAGAAGCTGACACTCCGCAGCGCTAATCACGGGTAGGGAGACATTTCCCGATCTGAGCGCGGATTGGGAAATGTCTTACTGCCTGTGCTTAGTGCTGTGGAGTGTCAGCTTCCTGGCGGGCGCGGGCACGTGGACTTGTGAACACACTTGAGCTCATCCTTCATTGCCACGTATCAGTTTGGAAAGGGATACAAAGCCATTTCTAAGGCTTTGAGACTCCAGCAAACCACTGTGAGAGCCATTATACACAAATGGAGAAAACTTGGAACATTGGTGAACCTTCCCAATGTGATTAAATTAAACGGGTGTACCTAATAAAGTGGCCAGTGAGTGTGTATATATACACATACATATATTCATTTTCTCTCTCTCTCTCTCTCTCTCTCTCTCTCTCTCTCGAGAGAGAGAGAGAGAGAGAGAGAGAGAGCTATAGATATATATATATATGAGAGAGAGAAAATGAATATATGTGTGTGTATATATATATATATATAGAGAGAGAGATAAGGTAGATAGATATACATCTAGATATAGATAGATATATGTCTCTATAGAGATATATCTATAATAGATAGATAGATAGATAATGTACTGTATGTGTTCGCAAATAGAGCAGCCAGATCCTTGACTTCCCTATAGAGGACAGTACAGTTAAGCAATACAACCTGCTGGTCAAAACCGGCTACCAGTCTGTTATTGTAAAAGAAGCAGCGGCTCACTGATGAGGTCATCCCAGTGCTCATGCCTCCTGTAAAGCTCTGACACGCTTCTAGATTTGGCTATCCCTCTCCCAGTCTGAGTGCTGCTGTCCAGGGGGTTCTAGAAGGCTGAAATGCAAACAAATTTTGGTACTTACGCTTAAGCACATGAATGCTTTGTAATGAACACATTACTGGATTATATGGTATTTCCAATATCTTCCTGGAGTTCAGCTTTTCAGTCTTTTGTAAGCTGCCTGCAAGTAATTATCTTATTATTTTTTTTTTCTTCTCCCTCTTCAGTCTGTGAGACCTGCCAGGAGTACTTTGTAGATGAATGTCCCAGCCATGGACCCCCTATCTTGGTGCCAGATACGCCAGTCTCTATGGGAACCCCCGATCGGGCAGCGCTGACGGCACCGTGCGGGATCGAGGTGGTAAAGGACGGCAGCGGAGAGAGCGAAGTGCGCTGCATCAATGAGGTCATCCCCAGAGGTCACGTCTACGGGCCGTACGAAGGACAGGTCTCTTTGCAGGACAAATCATCGGGCTTCTTCTCCTGGCTGGTATGTTCTCGTCCAAATGGCACCTGTCATTAAAATCCCTTTCACACGGAGGCGGTTTTAAGGCGTTTTGGTGCTACAAATAGCTTCTAAATAGCGCTTGAAAACCGCCCCCCATTCATTGCAGTGTGTCTTCTCACACCCGGGCGGTTCGCTTGCGGGACGTTGGGAAAAGTCCTGCAAGCAGCATCTTTTGGGGGGTTTGGGAGCCCCAGTTTTTAGCCCCTTCTTTGGGGTTAAAACTTTGACACCAGAATAGGAAGTGATATGCCAGTGTTTGGCGGGGCTTTCTTTTCTTGTTCCAGGATTTTTTTAGGATTTTGAGAAACAGACAAGGTAAACGGGTGTGGAATTTTTTTATTTTTTTTATACACCGCTCCCAAAACCATGCCCTGCCCATTGAAATGAATGGGTGGCTCTTCCAAAGAGCCTGAAAAGCGTTTTGAAAGCGCCGCAAAGCGGGAGTCTTTAGCCCCTTCTTTGGGGTTAAAAGCGCCCAGCTAGCAGCCTAACGAGCGGTGCTTTAGCACTAACGCGGCCGCGGCTCAGTGTGAAAGGGGTCTAAAATGAACTTAAAATAAAGTACCATATAGGAACCACCTATTGTTCACATAATGTAAAAGAATCCTGTGTATATCATAACAGTGAGTGAAAAATTGAGATGAAAATCAAAATGAATATGAATCCACAATTAAACCGATCATTGATAACCCAAAAATTTGTGTCCATAAATAATGAATCCAAAAATAAACATAAATATTGGTGGTAATGCAAAAAAGCACATATAAAATCCATAAGGTGCACAAAGTAAGTTAATTGAAAATCAAAACATTGTGAACAAATAATTATACACCAGTGCACTGTGAGATAAAAGTCCATATAAATGTGAAAAAGCCGTCTTCAAACTCTATGAGCAGGAAACCGTGTTGAATCCACCACCAAACCAGCAGGAATAAACTCTTACCGAATCACCGTGATCCCCCATAACAGAGGATCAGGGAATGCATGTAATGGATCACAACTTGGCTCCAAGAGACAGCAGGCACAATCACAGATTCTGGGCAACCACCTCACGGCCAATCAGACCATCACATGGATAACATGGTACATAGAAAATAAAAGCGCTCCATATAGTGTAAAACCTTAAAAGTATTTATTGTTTAAAAGAAAGTAGTACACTTACAATGTTGCAGTTTTAACCACTTGACATCCACGCTACGGCCACAGCGCGGACCTGAATTCCCGGGAGGTCCTCATATGACGGCCGCCCCTGTGCACGCTCCCTGTAGGGCGCGCGCCGAGCGCGCTGTGATCACCGAGTCATTGAGACTTGGGAGATCACCGATCCAAGTAAGGGGCCGGTCCCGGCCCCTTACCATGTGATCAGCTGTCAGCCAATGACAGCTGATCACATGATGTAAACAAAAGATCGGTAATTGTTTTTTTTTTTTCTACTCACACTGACAGCGTGAGTAGAAAAAAAAGCCGATCACTGGCTCGGATGTGAGGGACATCGGTCCTGAAGTGGAAGAGGCACATCTGCCTCATCAGTGCCACCTAACAGTGCCCACAAGTGCCACCTATAAATGCCCAAAAGTGCCAGCTATCAATGCCCACCAGTAGTGCCAATCAGTGCCACCTAGCAGTGCTGCCTATCAGTGTAACTGATCAGTGCCCATAACTGCCACCCATCAGTGCCCATCACTGCCACCCATCAGTGCCCATCACTGCCGCCTATCAGCGCCCATCACTGCCGCCTCATCAGTGCCCATCACTGCCGCCTATCAGTGCCCATTGTTGCCACCCATCAGTGCCCATCACTGCCGCCTATCAGTGCCCATTATTGCCACCCATCAGTGCCCATCACTGCCACCCATCAGTGCCCATCACTGCCACCTATCAGTGCCCATCACTGCCACCCATCAGTGCCCAGCACTGCCACCCATCAGTACCCATCACTGCCACCCATCAGTGCCCATCACTGCCACCTATCAGCGCCCATCACTGCCGCCTCATCAGTGCCCATCACTGCCGCCTATCAGCGCCCATCACTGCCGCCTCATCAGTGCCCATCACTGCCGCCTATCAGTGCCCATTATTGCCACCCATCAGTGCCCATCACTGCCACCCATCAGTGCCCATCACTGCCACCTATCAGCGCCCATCACTGCCGCCTCATCAGTGTACATCAATGAAGGAGAAAAATTACCTGTTTTTAAATTTTTTTTATAACAAAATATAAAAAAATACATTTTTTTTTTTTTTCTAATAATTCAGATTTTTACATTTTTTTTTTTAACAAAAAGTAAAAACCGCAGAGGTGGTCAATTACCACCAAAAGAAAGCTCTGTTTATTGGGAAGAATGATAAAAATTGCATTTGGGTACAGTGTTGTATGACCGCGCAATTGTCATTCAAAGTGCGTCAGCGCTGAAAGCTGAAAATTGGTCTGGATAGGAGGGGGGGGGGGGTTTAAGTGCCCGGTAAGCAAGTGGTTAAAAAGAGGCTGAAGTCTGATGCGCCGGCCAGAGCACAAACAGACAACCTGTCCTTCTAGGTAAATGAATAGAGCAGGAGTTGACGCCAGCGCGCCGTTCGTTTACATTATGTGAACAATAGGTGGTTCATATACGGTACTTTTTGATTCTAGATTTTTAGAATGATATGGGTAGCGCGATACTAATCTTCTTCCAATTTCCGTTTTTTTTTTCATTAATGTTATACGCGAGGATTGCAGCTTCCGAGTGATTGAATGGTTGGAAATACGTTCTCCAGCCCTTTATTTCGTTTTTTCTTAGCGCAGTTTCTTTTTATTCTTTTTCCATAAAACTAACTTAAAGCTGAAGTTTTGTTAAAGCGGAATGAAAGTCTGATGTTAAGAAACAAAAATACCGGGAGCAGACAGGCTCTTTATGGCAGCAGAGACATGCAATGTCAATAAAATACATTTTTTTTTACAGTAGTACTATGTGATCCGGTTTCTGTGCGTCTTGCAAAGTAGTGCATGTGCTACTTTTGGTGCGGTCCGGTGCGATGATTTTCAGCCCATTCAAATGAATAGGCCGAAATCGCACTGCACTCGGATCACATGTCAATCGAATCCTGTGCGATTTTATGGTGTGAATCGGCCCTCTCTAAGGGCTTTTCACACAATCTTTTGCCCTCTGCCGAGTGATCCGCGGTGGCTTGCTTTTAAAGGGGGGCGGGGAAGAGACGTTCTGCTGCCTCCTCGCTGCCTATTTTACCCCAAAAAGCATGTACCGCCATGCCACAACTGTTCGAATCGCATGAGGTTGTAACACAGCCTCATACACCCTGCTGTACTGCCCGACGGACATTAGAGGGGTGAGAGTTTTGGCTGCAATGCAAGGCAACTGTATACCCCCCCGTACAGCAACCTTTGCAGGTTAGGGTGGTGGCAGGAAAAACCTAGCTCAATTTTTACCACCCCCCCCCCCCCCCCTCTCAAATGCAAATGTAAACTAAGCCTAACAGAGAGCTAAGTCTTTAGCAAACCTTTGCTTGTTTACTCTGGGCGTTCCTCCTCCTGTAAACTTTGACACCAGAATAGGAAGTGATATGTCCGTGTTTGGCGGGGCTTTCTTTTTCTTGTTCAAGGATTTTATTAGGATTTTCAGAAACAGACAAGGGAAACGGGTGTAGAATTTTTTTTTTTTTTTTAAATGATTTCACCAAGGGACTAAATTGGGGTCCCCCTTTACTTGTCCGTTATGACTATCTACAATCTAAAATATTTTTTTTTTCCCAGGATGGAAACTGTTGATGTTTTTATTAGACAGAGGTGCTTTTAGAAATGACTGGGGCTTTATGGCAACTTAAAGCAGATTTTCAGTCATTTTTTCATCTTTCCATCTATTAAATCTTCTGCCCTTGTTGTTGTTTTAACTATGGATAGTAAAACATTTTTTTTTCTGCCAGTAAATACCTTATACAGCCCACTTCCTGTTTCTTGTCTGGTCATTAGCCTAGGCTTATGACATCATGCACAGCTCTCGCTCTTACTCTCGTGAGAGTTTGCCAGGAAGGGAGAGGGGGGTGAGTCATAAGAGGGCCAATGAGAGCTGCAGAGCTGGAGGTGTGCCCCTGGTGTCTGTGTAAATCCAGGAAGTGAACAGGCAGCAGCTTCAGCTGCCCACAGTTAAAATGGCTGCAGCCAGACTCAGTGGAGGGAGATTTCTGCAGCATATTTGGCAAGTACAGAATCACAGTATATATAAAATAATATGGAAAGTGAATGGAGGGAAGCCTTAGAATTACAAATTATGTGAGCAGACTGTGGTTCCTCTAAACTTTTTAATGTCTTATTATCTCTTATTTTTTGCTAGATATATATATATATATATATATATATATATATATATATATATATATATATATATACATACATACATACATACATACATACATACATACATACATATATACTTCTGGGATGTATGACATCTTTTTGGGCTAGGCCAGGAACCAGGAATTGACTAAATAAATGTAAAAAAAAAGATAAAGTTTAAAACAAGTAAATATAATATACATTCCTGTCTATTTACTAATGGAAAGCTAAGGATTAAAAATAGTTAATGTTGATTGAGAGTTTATTATATATATATATATATATATATATATATATATATATATATATATATATATATATTATAAAAATTGCAACACCCATCATTTTATACCCTAGGACCTCTGCTTAAAAAAAAAAAAAAAAAAGATTATATATATAATATATATAAATTTTTTTTTTTTGAAGCAGAGGTCCTAGGGTATAAAATGATGGGTGTTGCAATTTTTTTATGTCACATGGATTCATATAGTAACCAACAGTTTACGCAGCGCTTTACAATATAAAAGGGAGACAATACAGTTACAATACAATAAAATACAAGAGGATTAAGGGTCCTGCTCAGAAGAGCTTACAATCTAATAGGGTCGGGCAAATGGGACAAAAGGTTGTAACTGTGGGGAATGAGCTGATGGAAGTGATAAGAGATTAGTTGGAGGCGTGATAGATATATAACCCAATTTTTTTGGTAAAATATAAAAGATGATGTTTTAAGCCAAGTAAATAATTACCAGAGATGTCACACTTATTAAAATTGTGCACGCCCCCGTGCAACGGCAACAAACAACGTAAATTGTACTATCCATAGGCAACACTTTAAAAGCCTTTACAGGTTACCACTTTAAATTTACACAGGAGGTTTAGTGCCAGAATTACTGCCTATGATCTGACGTTTGCGGCGTTATCTCACATGTGTGGGACAATTGCTTTTTGCATGCGTGCGGGATCGACACATGCGTTTACCTTTTCTTGTAAGCATGGGGGGATGGGGGTGCTTTAAACTTTTTTTTTTTTTTTTTTTTTTTTATATTGTCTCTTTTTTTTTAAATTACTTTTATTGCTTTTTCAAGGACTGTAAACATTACATGTGACAGCAATAGGCATGTGACAGGTACTCTTTATGGAGAAATCCAGGATCAATAATACCCCAGATCCCTCCTCTGCCCTTAAAAAGCCTTGAACCACACCAAGATCAAATAATTTCCACTATTAAAAATGGGGCCAGGGAAACCAGAAGTGATTTGGCTTTTTTTTTTTTTTGCCCCGTCTACCTTTTAGGTACCTTTTAAAACCTAAAATGCACATGGCAGAGTCCCTGGCACCCTCAGTTCCTTAGTCAATGACATGGAATGGGCATAAAGCGAGTGATATTGGAATGATGATTGCCAGCCGGGTCTTCTCATCCAACATCAATACCCGACCTCACAAATACTCCTTTGGCTGAATTGGCATAAATTCCCACAAATGCACTCCAAAATCACGTGGAAAGCCTAGGCAGAAGCAGAGAGGAGGACAACTCTATAATAAGGGTTATGGTTCTGGAATGAGATGACTAACAAGCTCATGTAGAGTGATGGTGTATGAGATCTGGTAAAAGGCTGGAAAGGATGAAAACAACTTCAAACTCTTTCTTGTTGATTATTCTTCTCGCAGGTGGTGGATAATAACAACCGGTATAAATCCATCGATGGAACCAATGAAACCACTTCCAACTGGATGAGGTGAGATCCTGGAAATTGGAGTAGGCTAGAGCTGTCAAGAGCTCAGTACTGACAAAAGCAAGCATCTGATTGGTTGCAGTGGGCTGACCTTTCATGATGAAGCAGTGTGTAGTGGCAGCCAATAAACACCGACCATTATGAAAGTTCCTGGATTATACTTTGGAATCTATGAGTATTTTGCAAGATAATAGCAGACAGAAAATGTTACATTTGTCCTTGTAATAATTAATTAGTAAAAAGAAAAAGTAATCAATTCACATTCAGCAAAAGGGGTCTGAGTGTGTGCGGCCGGTTGCGCTTCAGAATGCATGGAACTTTTTTTTTTTTCTTTCTATCTTTCTCTGTCTCTCTCTCCCCCTTTTCTTTCTTTTTCTTTTCTTTCTTTCTTTCTTTTTTTTTCTTTCTTTCTTTCTTTCTTTTTCTTTCTTTCTTTCTTTCTTTCTTTCTTTCTTTCTTTCTTTCTTTCTTTCTTTCTTTCTTTCTTTCTTTCTTTCTTTCTTTCTTTCTTTCTTTCTTTCTTTCTTTCCAATGCGCTCCCTCTCTCTTCCTTTCCTTTCTGTCTCCATTGCGCTCTTCCCTTCCTTTTCTTTCTTCCTTTCTTTTCTTTCCTTTCCTCTTCCTTCCCTTTCCTTTCCTTCTCTTTTCTTTTCTTTTCTTTTCTTTCCTTCCTGTCTCCATTGCGTGCTCTCTCTTTCTTTCTTTCTCTTTCTTTTCTTTTCTTTCTTAATTTCCTGTCTTCATTGCGCTCTTCCCTTCCTTCCTTTTCTTTCTTTCTTTCCTTCCTTCTTTTCTTTTCTTTTTTTTCCTTCCTGTCTCCATCGCTCTTTCTCCATTGCGCGCACTCTCTTCCTTTCTCTTTCTTTCTTTCTTTCTTTCTTTCTTTCTTTCTTTCTTTCTTTCTTTCTTTCTTTCTTTCTTTCTTTCTTTCTTTCTTTCTTTCTTTCTTTCTTTCTTTCTTTCTTTCTTTCTCCAATGCGCTCCCTCTCTCTTCCTTTCCTTTCTGTCTCCATTGCGCTCTTCCCTTCCTCTTCTTTCTTCTTTTCCTTTCCTTTCTTTTCTTTTCACTGCTGACATCCGTCGCTCCATAGGACTGCATGGAGCGTCCGTTCAGGTCCGACTGAAAGAAGGACCTGAAAGGTCTCTCTCCTCCTACCCCTTTATATATAATATTTAATTCTTCAGAGAATATAGATCTGTCCATATCAGTCCCTGAGTGAGCTTTGCTGTGTAATACCCCTTCCATGACCTTATCCTACTTTCTCTTCTGTGCTGTCTTTCTTTTTTCTGTCTTTCTTCATCCACTTTCACTGTCCCATCGTTTTTCTTTTTTTTAAAATATATGTCACTTTCTTACCATTTTTCTCTTGCTCTCTTTCCCTCCTTCTTTTTCTCCTCTGTATGACTCTCCTCCCTCCTTTTCTCCTCTCTCTTGCAAAAAAACAGTAAATAAATTTAAAGTGGTTGTAAACCCTCACATATACCCAGTGAAGTGAACAGCCTCAGAGGATACACAGAGATGAAACAAATCTCCCTACATAAGTTTTATATCTATATCTGCTGTTTTCAGCTTTTTACAGTCTTTGAAAAGTGCAGATGAGGAAAATCTTTCTTCCTCATTCAAAAGTTCATAGGGAAGGGTGGTGAGAATGCACTTACACTGTGTGAGGGCTGATTGGAGGAAAGAGACCCCCCCCCCCCTCCTCTCCACATAGGCAGAGGAACGAAGGAACATGCAGAGCTGTATTCTGAATAGACAAGCTCCCTTCTTATCTCCCTCTAAGCTCCCTCCCCTTCACAAATCTTCAGCTCATGTGTTGGAAAACTTGTCAGAAGTGACCAATGCTGATAACAGAGGAACGGAGCACCAGAGAGAAACAACACTTAGAGCTTTGGAGAGAGATAAGTATACACTACAGATATACTTGCCCAGTTCAAATGTTATGAATTGGGTTTACAACCACCTTTAAAAAAAAATGCGAGGATTGTAGGGAAGTGCTGAGCTTG
>JBBGZY010002310.1:50000-264553 GCA_037952925.1 Lithobates clamitans
ATATATAAAAAAAAACTAAAATGTATTCATCAGTTTAGGCTGATATATATTCTTCTACATATATATACATATATATATATATATATATATATATATATATATATATATATATATATATATATATATAATTTTTTTTTTTTTTTAATTGTTGCTCTTTGTTTATAGCGCAAAAAATAAAAGCCGCAGAGGTGATCAAATACCACCAAAAGAAAGCTCTATTTGTGGGGAAAAAAGGGCGTAAATTTTGTTTTGGTACAATGTCACATGACTGTGCAATTGTCAGTTAAAGCGACGCAGTGCCGTATCGCAAAAAATGGCCTGGTTATTAAGGGGGCAAAACGTTCCGGGGCTGAAGCGGTTAAACATGGATTGTTATGGCTATTGTTACGCCACTGTTATAACTGAAGAAGGGGCTTGCAGAGCAAAGCTACGAAACATCTTCAACATTACAGTTGAATGAGACTAATGCTAGTTATGCCATGGCTTGGATAAGGCTTCTTTGACATGGGTGGACTGATCTGTACAGCCGTCCGAAGGGCCGTTTTAACCCCCCCGTGGAACGTGTAGGTGTTCTGTGCAGCAGGTACAGGCAGCTTATTCAAATCATTGACGAGCGGTTGGCTGAATGGACCTGCACAGATCTCCAAGCACATCCCCTGAGTGTACTGTTCTATGGAACACATATACTATATTGTCAAAAGTATTGGGACGCCTGCCTTTACAGGCACATGAACTTTGATGGCACCCCAGTCCTAGTCCGTAGGGTTCAATATTTAGTTGCACAAAGCAAGGTCCATAAAGACATGGGTGAGCGAGTTTGGGGTGGAGAAACTTGCACAGAGTCCTGACATCAACCTGAGAGAACACTTTTTGGGATGAATTAGAGAGGAGACTGCGAGCCAGGACTTCTTGTCCATATCCACACTTCTTCTGGAAGAACGGTCAAACATTCCCATAGCCACACTGCTAAACCTTGTGAACGGCTTTCCCAGAAGAGTTGAAGCTGTTATAGCTGCAAAGGGTGGGTCAAGTCAATATTGAACCCTACGGACTAAGACTGGGATGCCATTAAAGTTCATGTGCGTGTAAAGGCAGGCGTCACAATACTTTTGACAATATAGTGTAGATTGAGATCGGTAAATGAGGCCTAAATGAGAACCTTCACAGACCAGTTTTATTTTTATTTTATATATTCTGCACATATGCAAAATGTGTGTAACAGACCGTCATGACAGGTTCCTTTTTTTTATGGGGCATTTCAATGTTTTCCACTTGTCGGAGTTCTGCCTTACCTTCTGTTCCTCCTCTTACTGTTTATGCACCATGTGTACCCAGTGCTTTGATTTGCTTCCTACTGACCTGTATTTATAGGATTCATTTTATCTCCTTGTATTTAGTATTCTGTTTTAAGGTTAGTGAGTCAGGCGCCCCCCCCCCCACCCCCTCTCGGGGAGACTTGTTAGTGTAAGGCTGATGATGCATGGGTGACTTTCCCGCCGCAGTTACCCCCCAAAATTTGTTGCAGTATTTTGCTACTAAGAAAATGATAATGGTTACTTATGGGAGTGCTAACGGTGAGAAAACGATTGGTCGCTCCTCAATCAAGATTTATCATCATGGTGGCAAAATCCCCAGTGACAATCATTACTAATGCTTTTCTATGGAAGGTTGCAACAGTGGCTACAAATTGGGGGGAGGCATTTGTAGAAAAGCACAACCCAAAACTGTAAAAAATCGCCAAGATTCTATTGTGATCTGCACGAGACTTGTAGTGCCGCTCCAAGCTGGAAGATAAAAGATTTCCCCGCCGGTCATGTAGTTGAAGGAGCGAGCGGCTGTGTACCATTCGGAACTACGAACCCAACATGAAAGAGGGGATAAGTCGCCGATCAAACAACCCGGTGCTTAGGTAGTATAAGTGTATGTGGTTATATCACCTATGTGTTCCCACATCAACAGCAATGTATGTGGTCTCAGTGCGTTTCAATCCACCCTCTGTGACCAAGCCCCAGTGGACGGGGCGAAACGCATCAGAGCAGGGGCATGGCTAGAGCGGCATTGGCTGAGGCCACATACACCTTCACTTTCTTAGCACCGGGTCTGTTGCGTGGCAACTTATCCTCTCTATATTGCTGTTCATCACTGCCACTAGCAGCAATTAATTTCTGGGTAAGGGTGGAGAATCACCCGTATGTCATCAGCCCAAAACAGAACTATAACCAACAGTTTGAGGGCTCTTGCACACTGGGCCATTCAGGAACATTGTGTCCCTCTTAGCGTTTTAGCATGGGGGGGGGGACAGGTGCAGTGGTTCAGCCCTGCAGCCTCTAAAGCTTGTAACTTGAAAGTGCAGTGCTATATAAAAACAATACGTTGATATACAGTGCCTTGAAAAAGTATTCATACCCGTGAAATTTTCCACATTTTGTCATGTTACAACCAAAAACGTAAATGTATTTTATGTGATAGACCAACACAAAGTGGCACATAATTGTGAAGTGGAAGGAAAATGACACATGGTTTTCAACATTTTTTTTTACAAATAAATATGTGAAAAGTGCAGCGTGCATTTGGATTCGGCCCCCTTTACTCTGATACCCCTAACTAAAATCTTGTGGAACCAATTGCCTATTCTCAGTATAAGAGAATATTGGTGGGCTCAAGACTTTATAGGCACAATAATGAAAATGATATGTAATTAAAATATTATTTTATTTCGAAATTAATATTTTAAAAAAAGAGAGGGAGGATAGGAGATAAAGTAGGACATACACAGTTTACAAAATATGCACTCCATACACAGTTGATTGGTTGGTAAAAAAGATAAGCGAAACTTTGGAACCAACAAGAGACATACAACTTATTGATCTATATAATTACAGTACATTTCGTTGAACCAAACGCTATGTGATGGTGGCAATCAGATTCTGTATAAGCTCGACATGTTACGCGCCGCATGCGCTTCTTCAGGAGCACAGAATTAGGATACCTGATAAATTTATAACTATGCTTGGAAAGAAGGGGAAGTAAAAACAGAACCACAGCAATCTCATTAGTAGGTATTAGTAATTCCCAGCACTCTCAGCGGTAATTGTTTGATGGAAGGGGATATGCTATCAGTCAGAGGCAGAAAAAGGTGTTGCATCAAGGTGCATAAAGGCTTTTATTCCTTAGGAGGCTATTCAGTCTGACTCCCAATCCTGCTGAGTCTGGATATATAGCATATAGTTCATAAGTGAAGGAGTTGGTGGTGAGAAGCCGCACAGCCATCTCGCCACGAGCGGCTTATGGTGTAGATAGTACTCCTAACTACTTTCTATAAGACGGGGCACCTGTAATTTATCTCGTATCCGCATGACCACTATGCGATGATACGCTTTTAATCTATTATATTCTCAGTATAAATACAGCTGTTCTTTGAAGCCCTCAGAGGTTTGTTAGAGAACCTTAGTGAACAAACAGCATCATGAAGACCAAGGAACACACCAGACAGGTCAGGGATAAAGTTGTGGAGAAGTTTAAAGCAGGGTTAGGTTATAAAAAAATATCCCAAGCTTTGAACATCTCACAGAGCTCTGTTCAATCCATCATCTGAAAATGGAAAGAGTATGGCACAACTGCAGACCTACCAAGACATGGCCGTCCACCTAAACTGACAGGCCGGACAAGGAGAACATTCATCAGAGAAGCAGCCAAGAAGCCCATGGTAACTCTGGAGGAGCTGCAGAGATCCACAGCTCAGGTGGGAGAATCTGTCCACAGGACAACTATTAGTTGTGCTCTCCACAAATCTGACCTTTATGGAAGAGTGACAAGAAGAAAGTCATAAGAAATCCTGTTTGCAGTTTGGGGGAAGCCATGTGGGGGACACAGCAAACATGTGGAAGAAGATGCTCTGGTCAGATGAGACCAAAATTATAGCCAAAAGTTATGTGTGGCAGAAAACGAACACTGCACATCACCCTGAACTCACCATCCCCACCGTGAAACATGGTGGTGGCAGCATCATGTTGTGGGGATGCTTTTCTTCAGCAGGGACAGGGAAGCTGGTCAGAGTTGATGGGAAGATGGATGGAGCCAAATACAAGACAATCTTAGAAGAAAATCTGTTAGTTTGCAAAAGACTTGAGACTGGGGTGGAGGTTCACCTTCCAGCAGGACAACGACCCCAAACATACAGCCAGAGCTACAATGGAATGGTTTAGATCAAAGCATATTCATGTGTTAGAATGGTCCACTCAAAGTCCAGACCTAAATCCTATTGAGAATCTGTGGCAAGACTTGAAAATTGCTGTTCACAGACGCTCTCCATCCAATCTGACAGAGCTTGAGCTATTTTGTAAAGAAGAATGGGCAAAAATGTCCCTCTCTAGATGTGCAAAGCTGGTAGAGACATCCCCAAAAAGACTTGCAGCTGTAATTGCAGTGAAAGGAGGTTCTACAAAGTATTGACTCCGGGGGGGCGCCATACAAATGTACCCCACACTTTTCATATATTTATGAACATATTCACATATTTATAAAAAAATTGAAAACCATTTTCCTTCCACTTCACAATTATGAACCACTTTGTGTTGGTCTATCACATAAAATCCCAATAAAATACATTTACGTTTTTGGTTGTAACATGACAAAATGTGGAAAATTTCAAGGGGTATGAATACTTTTTCAAAGCACTGTAGATATACAAAATAAGATTAACATCATCATCGGTAATCAAATAGTAAGAAAAAACAGCAAACTAAAATAAAAAGGTTCATTAAAGTGTCTGTATGTACAAAAAGGAACGGACTTCCACTCCTGGTGAGAAAAGTGGCCAACACACAGTAATCCATTCATGAACCACCGCAAGTGATAGAAGCTCCCATGAACCCAATGCACCTCCATCCACACAAGAGGCTCTTACCAGAAAGATGTGACCATCAAATTATAAATGGTCAGATGCGCATACAGGGTTAATGATCCCGATCACTGTTAGGGCCACCAGCAATCATCATAGAAAGGTACGCATATGTTTCCCCGCAATGGTCATGGAAAAAGTAAGAGGACGCACATGGGGTAATATAGTTAAAAAACTTCCACTTTTATTTAAACTAAGAATGCGCACTCATGTATAAAAAGCCAGGCACGGCTAAAACACATTTGCAGGTATCCGAACAGCAAAGACTCTCCTTTCGGTCTGACTTCTGGCACAGGCATGCGTGATTATGTCAAGTCCATTAGCTCCGCCCGACGTGTTTCGTCTCGGTAGACCTCATCATTGGGGAAAGCCTGTAGTTTTTGTGTTTATTAAAAGTCAGCAGCTCCAAAAAGTGTAGCTGCTGACTGTTAATAAACACACACTCACCTGTCCCAGGATCCAGCGATGTGGTCGCTCGAACCCTCGATTCTCTCACTCTCCTCCTGCTGACGCCGGTGTTCTATCAAATAGTCTATCTCCATCGGATAATGCCTCCGACGATCTGCGTGGTACGCAACGTCACTCCCAGCTGATATGTTGCTCAGCTGATGCGACATCAACACTGCTCATGCGCAAATCATCGGAGGCATTATCCGACGATCTGCAAAGGGAAGAATGTAATTGTCAGATTCTGCCTGCCTTGTCTGCTTATGCGGGAGAATTGACCGATTACGTGACAGGCGGATTTGGGTGGTCCACCGTCCTGCAACACAACCAAATTCACCCTTTAGAACACCAAAACCCGCCCTGCAACACACCCAAATCTGCCTGTCCCTTCATCGGTCAGTTTTCCTGCATGAGCAGAGAGCCAGGCAGAATCTGATGATTACATTCTCCCTTTGCAACTCGTCGGATACTGCCTCCGACGATCTGCGCATGCGCAGTGTTTACGTGACGCCAGCTGATCAACATATCAGCTGGAGTGACGTTGCGTACTGCGCATGCACTGATCATCGGGAAGCATTATCCGACAGATATTGACCAGTGAGAGAATCAAGGGTTCGGGCGACCACATCGCTGGATCCTGGGACAGGTGAGTGCCTCCGACGATCTGCACATGCGCAGTGTTTACATCACGCCAGCTGATCAACGTATCAGCTGGAGTGACATTGCGTACTGCGCATGCGCTAATCGCCAGAGGCATTATCCGACGGAGATGCACTATTCGATCGAACGCCGGCATTACAAGTGTGGGCACCCGGCTGTGACAGCTTGTGGCTTCACAACCAGGTGTGCACTGCGCGAGTTGCGCTGCGCCTCCTGAATGGCCTCCTGACCTCTGACGTTTCCCAGAAGATTGGAGGGAGGGAGGGGGAGTGGAGAACTTCCGCTCGGATCGCCGAGGTGTTCCGAGCAGAAGTGGTCGAGGGTATCTGTCAAAACTAGGAACCCCCCCCCCCCCCAAAAAAAAAAAATACATGCAAAATGTGGCATAGGAGAGGGGGAGGAGTGCTTAAAGCGGAACTTCCCCTTTTGGGTGGAGCTCTGCTTTTAAGGCTTGTTTCTCTCTGGCTTCAGCCTGTATGAGAGCAGTGTGAACAGCAAGCTGTTGCAAAGCATTTGCTGAGCTTTCAGCAAGCTTTATGGAAGCTTTTAAAGCACCATTCAGCTCCAGTTTGTAAATGTTGAACACAGATCCTAATGGAAGTGCTGATTGTCACTTTAAACCAGCTGCTAGCAGGCTTCAGGACTACTTTAAGCTTGTTGAAAGCCTTCTAGCAGCTTGCATAAAGTGACAATTAGCACTTCCATTAACCGGTTCTCGACCGGCGCACGCCGATGTACATCGGCAGAATGGCAGGGCTGGGCAAATGGACTTACAGGTAAGTCCATTTGAATTCCCCGCCGTGCCTTTGCGTGCGTGCCGCCGGCGGCGCGCGCGCCGGCCGGGAGCTCCGTGAGTTGGTTTGCGGGTCCCGCCTACTCGATCGCCGCGGGGATACCCACGATCGCCTCACGGAGAGGACAAACGGGGAGATGCTGATGTAAACAACATCTCCCCGTTCTGCCTAGTGACAGTGTCACTGATCTCTGCTCCCTGTCATCGGAGCAGAGATCAGTGACGTCACACACACAGCCTATCCCCCCCTACAGTTAGAGTCACTTCCCTAGGACATACTTAACCCCTCCCCACCCCCTAGTGGTTAACCCCTTCACTGCCAGTGTCATTTACACAGTAATCAATGCACTTTTAATCGCACTGATCGCTGTATAAATGACAATGGTCCCAAAAATGTGTCAAAAATGTCCACCATAACGTCGCAGTCACAATAAAAATCGCAGATCGCCGCCATTACTAGTAGTAAAAAAAAATATTAATAAAAATGCAATAAAACTATCCCCTATTTAGTAGACGCTATAACTTTTGCGCAAACCAATCAGTAAACGCTTATTGCTAATTTTTTTTTACCAAAAATATGTAGAAGAATACATATCGGCCTAAACTGAGGGGAAAAAATTTTTTTTATATATTTTTGGGGGATATTTATTATAGCAAAATGTAAAAAATAATGTGTTTTTTTTTTCAAAATTGTCGCTCTTATTTTGTTTATAGCACAAAAAATAAAAATCCCAGGGGTGATCAAATACCACCAAAAGAAAGCTCTATTTGTGGGGAAAAAAGGACATCAATTTTGTTTGGGAGCCACATCGCGCGACCGCGCAATTATCAGTTAAAGCGACGCAGTGTCGAATCGCAAAAAACGCTCTGGTCAGGAAGTGGGGTAAAATCTTCTGGGGCTGAAGCGGTTAAGATCTGTTTTATAATTTTTTCGAAAAAGGGGTTGAAGGGGCGCTTTAAAGACTTGGAGAAAGCAGATCGAAGCTTGCTGAAAGTTTCAAAAAAAAAAAAGCTTGCTCTACACATTGCCCCTTATCGCCCCGTGTGACACAGGCCTTATAGCAGAATGCAGCTGTAAGGAGCGGTAGGTTCTCTGAGTTCTGTGCGTTGGTCCCTGAAGGCACAGGGCCTTAAATGCCAGGACCACTGGGTAGAGTTTTCAGGACATCCAGCCGCAGCCGGCCATAGACTTTGACAGGCTACACATTCACATGTTCCTCCCTGGTCCACTAAAACTCCAGAAATTACACACTGCAGCGAGACGGCCCTGCGTTTAAGAATCGAAGTGTAAAACCAAAAAAAAAAAAAATCGCCACAACCTGACCTGTGCACACTGCAAATGCAACAATGTATATAAAAGAGCGAACTCCAAATACAATGTAACTCCAACAAATCATCCGGGAATGACAATTCCCAATTCGGAGCCGTCGGTATCGGCAGAGACAATCCGGTTCTTTCCCCTCTGAGGTTGGAAGTCAAGTGAGGGAATGATGGCCCCTCCCACTCGACTCCATACCATTGGATGACGGAAGCGACGTCAAACATCACTTCCGCCCAGGGGAAATTTTTTTTTTTTTTTTTTGATTTAAAAAAAAAAAAAAAGACTTTTTGTGAAATTGTATTTAAAGAGGAGTTCCACCCAGGGGGTCCGGTAAAAAAAAAAAAAAAAAATTAAAAAGTCAGCAGCTACAAATACTGCAGCTGCTGACTTTTAATTGGACACTTACCTGTCCCAGGGTCCAGCGATGCGAGGGGATCGAAGCCCCGCTCGTCTCCCCCTCCGTTCAGCGGCGCCGGCATTGCAACTGTGGGCGCCGAGCTGTGGCTTCACAGCCTGGCACCCACTGCGCATGCGCGAGCGGCACCGCACGCCGTGATTGGCCGCTCAGTCACCTGGGACCTGTAATGAGTCCCAGATGATTGACGGGAGGGAGGGAGCAGAGCGGAGCCCTTCCTGTGTCGAGGGGGAAGTGATGTCACCAGCCCAGGCACTGGAAGGGGGCAGACTACGAGGGACCCCCTAGCAACAAGCATTTAGAGGTGAGTAAAAAAAAAAAATATCCAAATGTTTTGTTTTTTTTTAGGTTTTTTCAAGTATTTTTGTTTTTTTAGGTGGAACCCCACTTTAAGTGTAAATGTGAGGTCTTTTTGGCCCCAGATCTCACATTAAAGAGGTCCTGTAATGCTTTTTTTCTATTAGGGATGTTTACATTCCTTGTAATAGGAATAAAAGTGATCCAATTTTTTTTTTTTTTTTTTAAAGGAATAGTGTAAAAATAAAAAGTAAAATAAATAAGAAAACCATTTTTTTTTTAAGCACTCCCGTCCCGCCTTGCTCATGCACAGAAGCGAACGCATACGTTGTTCCCGCATATGTAAAATGTGAGGTATCGCCGCGATCGGTAGAGCGAGAGCAATAATTCTGGGAAAAGACCTCCTCTGTAACTCAAAACTGGTAACCTGTAGGAATTTTTAAACTTCGCCTATGGAGATTTTTAAGTGTCAAAGTTTGTCGTCATTTCACAAGCGGGCGCAATTCTAAAACATAACATGTTGGGTATGAATTTACTCGGCGTAACGTTATATTTCACTATATTAAAAAAAAAAAAAATATGGGCTGACATTACTGTTTTTAATTTTTTTTATTCAAAAAGTGTATTTTTTATTTCCAAAAAAAATTGCGTTTGTAAGACCACTGCGCAAATACAGTGTGACATAAAGTATTGCACCGATTGCCATTTTATTCTCTAGGGCAGGGATATGCAATTAGCGGACCTCCAACTGTTGCAGAACCACAAGTCCTATGAGCCATAGCACGACTCTGACAGCCACAAGCATGACACCCAGAGGCAGAGGCATGATGGGACTTGTAGTTTTGCAACAGCTGGAGGTCCGCTAATGGCATATCCCTGCTCTAGGGTGTCTGAAAAAAAAAAATACAGTGGAACCTTGGTTAACAAGTAACACGGTTAACGAGCGTTTTGAAAGACGAGCAACTTTAAAAAAAAAAATTCTGACTTGGTTTGCGGGTGTTGTCTCGTAAAACGAGCAGAATTTAAGCTAATGGGATATGCAGTACCACATTTGGTCAGAGGTGCGGGGGCACCGGGGACACGCGGAACGGTTCGGAGCCGTTCGGAAATACTCGGAAACACTCGGAAATACTCAGAAATACTCAGTTCCCGAGTGTTTTTCCGAGCCTTTCTGAGTTCAGCCGAGCTGTCCTCGAGTATTTCCGAGGCTCTCTGGCGCCCCCCCACCTCTGGCCACATGCGGTATTGCATGCAATAGAAGTCAATGCGGAACAAATTATCTTCATTTCCATTGACTTCTATGGGGAAACTCACTTGATTTGCTTTGGATTTCAAGCATTCTCCTTGAACGGATTATGCTCCTAATCCAAGGTTCCGCTGTATAATGTTTGGGGGTTCTACGTAATTTTCTAGCAAAAAAAAAAACGATTTTTAACACCAAGTGTAAAAAAATAGGCCCGGTCCTTATGTGCTTAACCACTTGCCGCCCGCCATATAGCAGAATGACGGCGGCATAGTGGTTTCAATACCCTGACTGAGCGTCAAATGACATCCCCAGGATATGAAGCCGCTGCGCGCCCCCCGGAGGCACGCATCGTGGCGATCGTTGTTGCGGTGTGTCAGTCGACACACCGCATCTCCGATCTAGGTAAAGAGTCTCTGACGGAGACTCTTTACCACGTGATCAGCCGTGTCCAATCACGGCTGATCACGATGTAAATAGGAAGAGCCGGTGATCGGCTTTGCCTCACTCGCGTCTGACAGACGCGAGTAGAAGAGAGCCGATCAGCGACTCTGCTGACGGGGGGGGTCTGTGCTGATTGTTTATCAGCACAGCCCCCCTTGGATCCCAACCAGGACCACCAGGGAAGCCGCCCAGGACCACCAGGATGGCCATCCACACTGGACCACCAGGTATGCCCCCCCCTGGACCCCCAGGGAAATACTAGTCTGTGCCCAGGCAGCTGCCAATCATTGCCCAGGCAGCTGCCAATCAGTGCCCACTCACAATGCCTACCACTGCCAGTGCCATCAGGGATGCCTATCAGTGCCTCATATCAGTGCCGCGTATCAATGCCCAGCAGTGCCGCCTATCAGTGCCACCCATAAGAACCCATCTTTGCAACCTTTTAGTGCCCATCAGTGTCGCCTATCAGTGCTCACCAGTGCCACCCATGAGTGCCGATCAGTGCCATCTATCAATGCCCATCAGTGCTGCATATCAGTGCCACCCATCAGTGCCGCCTATCAGTGCCCATCATCGGTGCCCACTCATTAGTGCCACCTCATCGGTGCTGCCTTATCAGTGCCCATCAGTGAAAGAGAAAACGTACTTATTTACAACATTTTATAACAGAAACAAAAGCAAAAGTTTTATTTTTTTCAAAATTTTCGGTCTTTTTTTATTTGTTTAGCAAAAAATAAAAATCCCAGAGGTGATCAAATACCACCAAAAGAAAGCTCTATTTGTGGGAACAAAATGATAAAAATTTAGTTTGGGTACAGTGATGGATGACCGCGCAGTTGTCATTCAAACTGCGGCAGCGCTGAAAGCTGAAAATTGGCCTGGGGAGGAAGGTGTATAAGTGCCCGGTATTGAAGTGGTTAAATATGTTCCCGTAAATCCACTTAGTGTGAATTAGCTGCCTTGCAAACCAATTTATGACCTTTCAAGGTAGCATTGACCTCATCACTATGCTGTACATGGCCTACACTGAACGACTTTTCTCCCAATACATCACTTGTGAAGATATTGTATGCGAGTAGAAAACCCGGGATAATAAACGTGGGATAAATTTGTAATACATTTTCCAGTTTGCAGGAACATTTCTGAAATCAGAACACGTTGTTCCAAAAGGGCAGCTTTCAGCTGAGGAAAGGGGAACGAGCATTTTGACTAATGTTCTCCCCCTTTAATAACCAGAGCCGGGGGAGACTGTTATCTGCAGGATGGGCACACACCGGCATTGCTACTCAGGAAAGGAGATGACTGTATATTGCTAAATAGTTATTGAGAAAGGTCTGTACACCCCGAGTAAAACCCTTTACATAGATTATGGAGGAAATAAGCAGAAAGACGCTAAACAGACATTTCCTCAAAAGACTCCAATTACCAGATTATTAAAAAAATTTGTAAGCTAGACCACCGCACCAAAAAGTTGTTTTAAAAAGAGTAAAACAGACGAAGTACTTTAACCACTTCACCCCCCCCCCCCCCCCCCTTCATGACCAGGCCACTTTTTGCGATATGGCACTGCGTTACTTTAACTGACAATTGCGCGGTCGTGTGACGTTGTACCCAAATAAAATTGATGTCTTTTTTTTCCCCCAAATAGAGCTTTCTTTTGTTGCTTTTTGATCACCTCTGCAGTTTTTATTTTTTGCTCTATAAAAAAAAAAGACCGACAATTATTCAATATTTTTTACATTCTGCTATATAAAACATTCAATAAAAAAATTTTAAAAATCGAATTTCTTCATCAATTTAGGCCAATATGTATTTTGCTACATGTTCTTGCTAAAAAAAAAAAAAAATCTCAATAAGCGGTTTTAATTTGTTTGCGCTATAATCTAAAAAAAAGAGACTGACAATTTAAAAAAAAAATATACCGGTATATATTTTTTACTTTTCTGCTATAAAGCATACCCAATAATATTTAAAAAAAAAAAAATCAGATTTCTTAAGCAATTTAGGTCACTATGTATTCTGCTACTTATTTTTGGTAAAAAAAATCCATATTAGTGTATATTGATTGGTTTGCGCAAAAAAAAAGTTATCCTACAAACTATAGGATATTTTTATGGAATTTTTTTTAATTTATTTTTTTACTAGTAATTGCGGCGATCAGTGATTTTTTAGTGAAGTTGCGGCAAACAAATCGGACACCTAACTGACACTTTTTGGGGACCAGTGACATTATTACAGTAAAAAGTGCTAAAATAAATGCACTGTCACTGTACTAATGACACTGGTAGGGAAGGGGTTACCATCAGGGGCAAATCAAGGGTTACGTGTGTCCCTAGGGAGTGCTTTCTAACTGTGAGGGGGGGGGGGGGTGCTTTGACTGGGGGAAAACAGTGATCCATGTTCCTGCTTAGCAGAAACACAAGATCTCCATTTTCCCCTCTGGCAAAACGGCGATCTTCCTTGTTTACATAGGCAGACCACCGCTCTGCCTCTCCTCCGAATGATCGGCGGGTCCCGCTGGACATGGCATCCTCCGGACCCGCTGATTGGCTCCCGCTGTGATTGGACACAGCGGAAGCGGTTTGCCGCCGGCGGCGGGCACGCCCCAGACCCCGTGAATGAAATCATGTACAGGTATGTGATTTCGTACAGGAGGCCTCAATATATGTGTGTGGGGCGGTATTAAAGTGGTTAAAGGCATATTCTACTTTGGCAAAAAAAAAATTGTACTGCAAATGTTTTAGGCAAAGCAACAAACCCATACGTCGCTGCCTAATTCTGAGTATAGGGCGCGCGCATGTGCGCCCCCGGCCACCGCCCTCTGTGATTGTATACAGTGGGAGTCTGCCAGCAAGTCACGGCCAATGATCTACTGCCAAGACCCGCTGATCGGCTGTGTACAATCACAGCCCAGAGCTCTGTACACAGGGAACAATCGCTGTATTGCGGGGATGAGAAACTTAGAGATCTATTAGTAAAGGCAGCGCACATTACACATAGTTAGGCACACGTTTAACCCCTTGATCGCCCGAGATGTTAACCCCCAACTCAAAATTTTGAGTTTTTCCCCTTTCTTTAAAGTGGCACTTAACACCATAGCACCACAAACTGAAAACTATATTTAATCCATTTTTTAATATTTGAAGCAAACTCACCCATCCAGCCATGTTCTCCGTGCTTTATTTTGTTGAAAAATCACTTTGAACCCCTCCCCTCCCCCTCCCCCCCAGCATTTCTAGCTGTGGCCATCTTGAGTAATAACAGATGATTCATGTAGCATTTACTTCCTGGAAACCATCTGCCCTTAGCTCAGGCATGCATGAAGGAGGGCATGCTTAGTTGAGAAAGCCCTTCCTCCCAGAATACCAGATGACAGGAATAAAACATTCCATGAAGACTTCTGGGATGTATGACATCATTTTGGCCAAGAAACCAGGAATCAAACTGAAGTAATAAAAAAAAAAAAAGTTTAAAACAAGTAAATATAATCTACATTCCTATCTATTTACTAACGATTAAAAATAGCTAATGTTAACTGAGAGAGTTTAGTTGTGCTTTGAGACTTCTGGGATGTATGATCTCATTTTGGCTTAGGCCAGAAATCAACTAAAGAAATGAAAAAAAAAAAAATCAAAACGAAAATATAATACACTGTGCATTCCTATTTATTTACTAATGGATTTCTAAGGATTAAAAATAGGTAATGTTGACTACTCTATCTATATATCTATATATATATATAGATATATATATATATATATATATATATATATATATATATATATATATATATATATATATATAGATATATATAGATATATATAGATATATATAGATAGATAGAGTAGTCAACATTAACTATTTTTAATCTTTAGAAATATATATAATATATATATATATATAATCTCTATCTATATAGAGATGTATGTGTGTGTGTATATATATAGTTTAGTTCTGCTTGAAGACTTCTGGGATGTATGACATCTTTTTGGCCTAGGCCAGAAACCAGGAATTGACTAAAAAAGTTTAAAACAAGTAAATATAATCTACATTCCTATCCATTTACTAATGGAAAGCTAAGGATTAAAAATAGTTAATGTTGATTGAGAGTTTAGGTCCGCTTAAAGACTTCTGTGATGTATGACCTCACTTTGGCTTAGGCCATAAACCAGAAATCAAATCAAAAGAAATGTAAAAAAAAAAAAAAATCAAAACAAGAAAATATAACATACCTTACTATCTATTTACTAATGGATTTCTAAGGATTAGAAATAGTTAAAGCAGAGTTCCACCCAAAAATGGAACTTCCGCTTTAAGTGACGGTGACCCCCTGAAATGCCACATTTGGCATGTCTTTTTTTTTTGGGGGGGGGGGGGAGATAACCAGCTCCCACTTACTCCCGAGGTTCCACGGCACCGGAAGGAAGTTCACCTCTCTCCCCACTCCCTCCGTGCAATCTTCAGGGACACGTCACAGGTCACAGAAGATTGCCCTGCCGTTCACAGTGCAGCTTGCGCATGCGCAGTGCGTGGCCGGCTGTGAAGCCACAGCTGGCCAGTGTTAATTTTGGCAGCAAATTTTGATTTAGTTTTAGTCTTGGGACTAAAATGGCATTTTAGTTTTAGTCCCATTTTAGTCGACTAAAATGTCCTACGTTTTAGTCGACTAAAATCTCCAGTATATTTTAGTCGACTAAAACTAATTTTAGTCGTCTAAAATCTAATAGGTGTAATTCAATTGTAATGCTTTAGTTAACAATTCTCTACAATTTGCAAACTCATTATATACTGCTGGAGTGAAAAATCGAATATGTTAATTATCATTACATTGAGGTATGAACATGCACTACAGACCAGTGTTCATTTTTAAGTCAAATTTCAATTTAGTTTTAGTCTTAGTCTTTTGACTAAAATGGCATTTTAGGTTTAGTCATATTTTAGTCATTTCAGTTGTTTTAGTTTTAGTCGTATTTTAGTCGACTAAAATAATATTCATTTAGTCGACTAAAATGTTTTAGTCGACGAAATTAACACTGCAGCTGGGGCGCCCCACAGTAAGAATGCCGGCGCCGTGGAGAGGAGGAGGTGAGGAGCGAGGCTTCGTACGCCCGCATGGCTGGAACGTGGGACAGGTGAGTGTCTGATTTATTAAAAGTCAACAGCTACACTTTTTGTAGCTGCTGACTTTTTACATTTTTTTGTTTTTTCGGCGGAGTGCCGCTTTAATGTTGACTGAGAAAGTTTAGGTCTGCTTGGAGACTTCTGGGATGTATGACATCATTTTGGCCTATGCCAGAAACCAGGAATCAACTAAAAAAGAAAGTTTAAAACAAGTAAATATAATATAACTTGCTATCTATTTCCTAATGAATGGCTAAGGATTAAAAATAGTTAATGTTGATGGAGAAAGTTTAGTTCCGATTTTAAGTCCCTGTGGTAATGGTAACCAAGACAAATAGAGGGAGGATCTTACTAGTGGGGGCACATCCAGTAAGAAAAAAAAATGAAATATTGCTTTAGATACACATTAAGTTAGAGGACCCTGCACTATATGATTTGTTCCTCATGCTTTTACTTGGGAAAAGTGCCATACTGGTAACACAGCTAATTTTCCCTTCTAGGAGAAAGAGGTTTGTTAAGGGAAAACAATGACAGACTCTTGAAAAACCAAGAAGACCTGAAAGGCTCACTTACTGCCCTTAAACAAGGGAAAAGCCTCTACAAGCGCAGCTCTGAGGAGGGGGACTTGAACCCTCACGCCAAGAAGAAAAAAATAGACCTCATCTTCAAGGATGTCCTGGAGGCTTCTCTGGAGTCTGCCAAAATGGAGGAGCATTCTCCGATGACCAGCAGCCCGATACTAGGGAAAAAAGTCCCCAAATATCAATTAGAGGACCATGAGGATAAATGTAAAGCCAACCAAAAGTGTTCTCCCGCCCATAACCAAACCAGAACATTGATGGAGTGGAAGGTGCCTCATTGTTCCAACCAGGTCTTAGACAGGGAGATCGGCCTTCAGGAGGATGAAGTAGAAGATCATTCCTCCATAAAAATAGAGAGTCCCGATGAATTTTCTGCCCTTGGAGACACTAAGGCGATTCCCACCACCTCTTTCTGCCCCAACTGTATTAAGCTAAAGAAGAAGATCAGAGAGCTTCAGGCTGAGGTGGAGATGCTAAGGTCTGGAAAGGTTCCTGAAGTTCCACAGTTCTTGCCTCAGAAAATCGAGGTGCCAGAATATTCAGATACCTCAGGTAAGGCTGGTCATGGAAAACGGCACTTTTGTACGTGATATTTTTGTTGCCACTTAGCACCTTAAGTTACCTAGTACACTCTTACCTGTATGAAAAGGATTGGCCCTTTGGAAAGTAGCTTTTAATGTTTTGGTTGAGATGGTTTTACATTTTTAGGGTTGTTAGGTTGGTTTTATTAGAATCCTTAGTTTTCTTGTTTTTTCATATTTTTTTTTTCAGTCCAAAATAGTACTATTCAGGGTCACATGGTGCATAAGAAACCCCGGCATGGTCCTCTTTCTCTTTACTATTGTTATAATCTCTTTTCTATTAGATGTCTTTTTTGTTTCGCTGTTCATTTTGGCCAACTGATATTAACACGTCGCTTTTCCTGTTTTCAGCCCCAGAAAACATGTCCATTGCTCCCACCATGATGGAGGATGATGAACAGGAGGTGGACTCTGCTGACGAATCAGTTTCCAATGAGATGCTGGCGGTAACTGACGAGCCTTCCAAGATGTCAGTTGCCTCCGGCAGAAGAATTCGCCGGTTCAAGCAAGAGTGGCTCAAAAAGTTTTGGTTTTTGAGGTACTCGTCAACGTTGAATGAGATGTGGTGTCACGTTTGCAGGCAATACACGGTTCAGTCCTCTAGGACTTCAGCCTTTATTATTGGTTCAAAACAGTTTAAGATTCACACTATAAAGCTCCACAGCCAAAGTAACCTCCACAAGAAATGCTTGCAGCTCTATAAGCTCAGGATGCACCCAGAAAAGACTGAGGAGATGTGTCGAAACATGACTCTTCTCTTCAACACTGCATACCACTTGGCTATGGAAGGCAGGCCTTACTATGACTTCCGACCTCTAGCGGAACTACTGAGAAAGTGTGAACTTCGTGTGGTTGACCAGTACATGAATGAAGGCGATTGTCAAATCCTGATCCATCACATTGCCAGAGCACTTCGAGAAGACTTAATAGAGCGTATCCGACAATCTCCTTTTTTAAGCATCATCTTAGATGGGCAGAGCGAAGACCTTCTTGCCGATACTGTAGCAGTCTATGTCCAATATACAAGCAATGATGGACCCCCTGCAACAGAGTTTCTGTCTTTTCAGGAGTTGGCCTTGCCTACGACTGAGAGTTACCTCCAAGGAATCGACAGGGCTTTCTCTGCCCTTGGGATCAGACTTCAGGATGAGAGGCCATCTGTTGGGTTGGGCATTGATGGCGTCAACATAACAGCTGGACTAAGAGCAAATTTGTACATGACAATCAGGAAAACCTTGCCTTGGTTACTGTGTTTGCCTTTTATGGTGCACAGACCTCACTTAGAAATCTTGGATGCAATTAGTGGAAAAGAACTTCCATGTCTAGAAGAATTAGAAAACAATCTAAAACAGTTACTTAGCTTCTACCGGTACTCCCCCCGTCTGATGTGTGAGCTTCGACTCACGGCTGCAACCCTTTGTGAGGAGACGGAATTCTTGGGTGACATCCGGGCAGTGAAGTGGATAATCGGCGAGCAAAACGTGTTGAACGCTTTGATTAAGGACTACTTAGAAGTAGTAGCCCATTTGAAAGATGTCAGTGGGCAGACACAAAGGGCGGACGCCTCTGCAATAGCATTGGCCCTCCTTCAGTTCCTCATGGATTATCAGTCAATTAAGCTTATCTACTTCCTGTTGGATGTGATCGCAGTCTTGTCCCGCCTTGCTTACGTCTTCCAAGGAGAATACCTCTTGGTGTCCCAGGTGGACGAAAAAATAGAGGAAGCTATTCAAGAAATTAGCCGACTGACAGATTCTCCCGGAGAATATCTTCAAGAATTTGAAGAGAACTTTCGGGAGAGCTTCAATGGCATCTCCTTGAAAAACTTGCGTGTGGCCGAAGCTAAATTTCAATCCATCCGTGAGAAGATCTGCCAGAAAACTCAACTCACTCTGGCCCAAAGATTCGATTCCCGTACTCGAATGTTCGTTAAAGCTTGCCAGGTTTTCGATTTGTCTTTTTGGCCGAGGAGTACAGAGGAGCTTATAACCTACGGAGAGGAGGACATGCTACAAATCTATGAACATCTGGGTAGCGTTCCTTCCTTTATTTCCGACGTTTGCAGGGAAGCAGCTGACTCCAGGGGCAGCTTGTTGATGGAGTGGCGAGAGCTCAAAGCAGACTACTGTACCAAAAACGGTTTCAAGGACTTGATCAGCCATATCTGCAAGTACAAGCAACGGTTTATCCTCTTAAACAAGATCGTTCAGATCTTGAAGGTCCTTCCTACGTCGACGGCCTGCTGCGAGAAAGGACGCAACGCACTTCAAAGGCTACGCAAAAACAATCGTTCGCGGTTAACGTTGGATCAGCTGAGCGATCTCTTAACTATAGCGGTGAACGGGCCGCACATCGGCAGTTTTGATGCCAAAAGAGCTTTGGACAGCTGGTTTGAGGAGAAATCGGGCAACAGCTACTCACTATCCGCTGATATGCTTAGCAAGATGTCCTCTCTTGACCAGAAGCCAATGCTTCACTCTATGGAACATGGATCAGAGTATTACCAAGACA
This sequence comes from Lithobates clamitans, assembly GCA_037952925.1. Taxonomy (NCBI): domain Eukaryota; kingdom Metazoa; phylum Chordata; class Amphibia; order Anura; family Ranidae; genus Lithobates; species Lithobates clamitans. The sequence continues at coordinate 69,315 of JBBGZY010002310.1, forward strand.
TTTAGGATTCGACAAGTCTGAAACTGTCGGATGTTTTTTTTTTTTTTCTATCTATACTCAAGTTTTGGTATATTATAAGAAAAATATAAAAATAAATATATATATATTATATATATTAATAGAAAAAATCCCACTAAATATTTACAAATGACTGAGCCTTTTTTTTTTTTTTTTTTTGGAAACCTCGCAAAAGGTAACAAATTTATTATTTTATGGCAGCTGGGATTAAGGAGCATGGATTCCTTACAGCCAGAATAGGATGAACCCCTCATTCTCCAGACCTCCTCTTCCCCCAAAGCATGTATAAGTCAACCAGGTACTTTTTTTTTTTTTTTTTCTTTAATTTTTTTCTTTTTTAAGCCAGAAAACATGTTTTGGGACCTATGACAAAACTCCAAAAACTCCCAATAACCAGTGCGGATTTTTATTATTTAATCTTTGTTTTTCTAATTTGTATTATCGCTCTTAAATCATTTTATTACGTTTCAAAAAAAAAAAAAATGTATGAACAATATCAATTTTAAGCTAAGATTCACAGAATAAGGTAACTTTTTTTTTGTTTTTTTCACTGCCTCTCAATCCAGGGTACACTGAGGTGCATTAGGGCACAGCTACGCAGTTTTCTATCATTCTACTGTCCAGTTGAAAATGACCTGCGGCTGAATGCGGACTTGTTCGCTGTTGTGTAATGCTACTTTGATACATGGTAACACTTACCACCTGCACCTACGCAATCAAGCACAATTATTGGCGGGTATTCAACACTGTGGTGCAGGTCACAAACGTTCTTTCTTTTACAGTAAGGGCTCATTTACATTTGCTTCGACTTTAACATACTTTAAAGCACCTACCACTTCAATATGCTTTTTTTTATGTATTTTTGATGCTTCAGTGATGCTTTGTTTATGCTTTAATGAAGCTTGGCAAATGCAGTGTGTCTTTGTTTTTTAGGGGCCCCCAGATCATCAGTACCCCTGTTCATTACATCCCCGGCTCGTTGGTACCCTCGTTCAGCAGATCCCCAGCCTATTAGTACCCTCATTCAGGAGATCCCCCGCTCATTAGTAACCTCCAGCTTTGCTGATGCCCCTCTTATTAGTACCCCCAGCTCAGGGCTTTTTTCAGGGGGAACTTGGTGGAAGTCAGCCTCTGTCTCAGACCCTTGTGGGGGGGGGGGGGGTGCTGCTGACCACAATCACTTGTAAACACAGAAGTCCGGTTTCTGTGTTTACAAGTGACAGCTCTGCACTCTGTGTGTAACCCCCCCCCCCCTGAACTCTGCACTCTGTATGTAATGCAATCCTGATATTTGATGCCCCTTTAGGAGTAGGGCCCTCCTACTGTGAAATTTGACTGACCACACCCACTATTTGATGTGATTTGGAGGGTGTGAGTGGGGTGGAGGGGTTTTGGGGGTCGTGGTTGAGTTCCAGCACCTATTGTTTGAGAAAAAAAGCCCTGCCCCAGCTCATCCCCATCTCATTGGTACCCTCGTTCAGCAGATCCCCAGCCTATTAGTACCCTCATTCAAGAGATCCCCCGCTCAGTAGTACCCCCAGCTCTGCTGATGCCCCGCTCATTAGTAAACCTCCAGCTCTATTGATGCCCCTCTTATTAGTACCCCCAGCTCATCCCCATCTCATTGGTACCCTCGTTCAGCAGATCCCCAGCCTATTAGTACCCACATTCAGCAGATCCCCTGCTCAGTAGAACCCCCATCTCTGCTAATGTCCCACTTGGTGGCACCTCCAGCTCTGCTGATGCCCCACTTGGTGGCACCCCCAGCTCTGCTGATCCCCCCCCCCCTCAGTAGTAACCCTCAGCTCTGCTGATCCCCCTTTGGTTTGCTGATCCTCATCTTTCTCTAGTCCCCATTCACCTCCCGTTATATTGCTCCCACACTGAGTACCACCTGTGACATTGCTAGTTTATCCTGCTTCGGGCTGATTCTCCGCAGATCAATCCTCTCTCCAGTCCCCGCTCATCTTCTGCTTTAGCGTTTCCATGTGTGCTGTCTGGTAGTTGCTCCTCTCCAGTCTGGACCTCGCTCACCTTCCTCCTGCTCCACGCTGCGCACCAGATGTGACCTCTGCACCAGACGCTCCCAGAATATGAACACGTGAACCATAAGTGACTGTCGATGACGTCTTTCTGGTTTGCTTGTTGGTTTCCTAGTGCATCCTGGGATATCTCATACCTGCTATACCTCCAAAATAAAGCAAAGCTAACCCTGAATAAAAGCCTCGCCAAAGCTTCAGGTTCTGTTGTGGAGATGCTTTAAACCACCAAGAAAGCGAAATGGGGTATAATTTTTGAAGCAAACGCAACGTGTGGACAGGACTGTAAGGTAACCATTTTATTTAGTGATGGGGCATTGATTGGCATTGGCTTTAAAAAAAAGCGTGTCCAATGCCGCATTTTGAAGCAAATGTAAACGAGCCCTAATAGCAGATGATGGCGGGCCATTCCAAGAGCATCCGTTGGCAATTTTTTCCTGTATAGTAGCCCGACAGAAAAGCCATGAGCGTAGCTGTGTCCATTGGGTCCAAGGCTGGCTTGCGGCACCTTCATGGGGTAAGCCTTGTATTTTTTTTAAATTTGAAGACCCAGGACATACACTGTAGAGGTTACTCGATATTTTAGCTAAATCACTTTTTTTTCCTCATACCTAATGGTTATAGTAATCACACATAAACTTTACTTTTCTGTTTTTTGTTTTTTTTTTTGGGAGGGTTTTTTTTTTTTACATCTATTGACAGATTTTGTGTTGCTTAAAATTTTTGGGTTCACATTTTATTTTTTGTCTGTCTTTGTTTAATTATCCACAAAAGGATACAAATTGTCTTTTTTTTCTTTTATTGCTAAGATAATGTCATTTCTAAAAAAAAAAAAAAAAAAGAAATAAGCTAGTCCATGATTGGTGCTTTCAGGTTGGAGAAACTTTGAGGATTCTGTTCTGTAAACCCCATAATATTAGCACTGTAGAGTACCGAAGGGGTCGGGGATTGTGCATATGAGCCAAGAAGGCAATCTCTTGGTTGTTGATTCCATTCTGTGGAATGAAGTATTGTCACTCATCAGGGGAGAAAAAAAAAATAAGGTGATATCCAACGAGTAGGGATCGAAGATGTGTAGGATGTAATTGCATCCTGAATGTTTTGACCTCAACACAAGGACCCTGATGTTGTCCATAGGGTTGAAGAGGTGGCATAGTGGCTTGATGGTCAGCACTTTTTCCATGCAGCACTGGGGTCCTCCGTTCGAAGGACACGATCTGCATGGAGTTTGCATTTTCTCCCTGTGCTTGTGTGGGTTTCTTCCCACACTCTAAAGACATACAGGTAGGCCAATTGGCTCCTGTCTAAAAATTGACCCTAGTATAATACTCTACTAAACACAAGGACCCTATTATTATCCATAGGGACTGATAGTTATCAGAGAGAGGTTGAGAAGGCCAGAGCGGTGGCTTAGTGGTTCGCTCTCCAGCCGCGCAATACTGGGCTCCTCAGTTCGAGGGCATTATCTGCATGGAGTTTGCACGTTCTCCCTGCGCTTGTGTGGGCTTCCTCCCATACTCCAAAGACATGCAGGTAGGTTAATTGGCTCCTGTCTAAAATTGAGCCTACCATGTCACTCTACCGAGCGTGGCCAAGATGGCGCCTCCACCATCTGCCCCTACAGCGGGTAAAGTGCTTTGAGTCCCAAGCACCATAGAGTTGACAATTACTTTTAAAAACCATCAGTTATAAAAGCAGGACATAGAGGTCAGTGCCATTGACATTCTACATTTACTCCACCGATCCCTACTCAATGGACTTCCCCTTTTTAAAAGTGAATCTTTCAGTAAAATGTGAAAGTCAAGGTTTAAAAATAAAATAAAATTTTATATAATATGAGATCACAGGATCCAGGTGGTCAATGCAAAACCAAAACTTAAGCTGGCTTCTGTTTTTGAGATTTTTCTGCTGTCCTTTACTAAAGCACTTGTCCTATCTTCTTAAAGCAATCAGATATATTTTTTTATATTAAAAAAAAATGTGTACTAAGTATTTTATAATTGTAACAGAGAATTATTATGCCTCATAGAAAGCGCAGTGACATGGAAAGCACCATCATCATCCGGATTCGCTACCTGCTTCCTGGACTGAGATGCTTGCTCAGAGATTTGAAATTGATGCGCCACAGCATGGCTACGAGGTCCAGATACAACTTTATTTCATTAAAAGCCTAGGGGAGAATCCAAAAAAAGTAAACAACGCGTTTTGGCTATCCGAAACGCGTTGAATACTCTTTGGGCATTATCCACTATCTGCTTCCTGGACTGAGATGCTTGCTCAGTTTTGAAACTGAAGCGTCACACTGTTGCTAAGCGGTCCAGATACAACTTTATTCCGTTAAAAGTCAGGGATAGAACAAAAACAAGTAACCAATGCGTTTCGGCTACCTGAAACGCGTTGTATACCTTTTTGGCTTGTACCCCTGACTTTTTTTGGGAACAAAGTTGTATCTGGACCTCTTAGCAGTGGTGTGGTGCTAGAATTTCAGTTCTCATTACTTTAAACTACAAGCCAAGGAGACTGTGAAGACCCTTGGGGGAACAGAAGCCGCCTGCCCAGGAACCAGATCAGTTGCACAATCATCATCAATACCTTAAGTTAGCAATACCAGTAAGATACCCTTATGGGGTCCACCGCTATCTTCCCACTTTCCTCCGCTTGCTCAGTGATGACAGTCTTGTAGTTCCCGGTATCTATGCAGTTACGGTTATGTTGATCACAGGGAGGGAAGGTTGTGGAAACGCTTTCCTCCTGCTTGTAGCTAACCCTGGTGACATTATTCTTCCAGAATACTCTTCTCCTGCAGACCTTTATTGACTGTCCCTAGACGCAGATAGTTAAGATTTTTTAAAAAATTTAAACTGTACTTTTTTTAAATTATACTGTGGCATGTCAAGAATTTATTTGCACAAACTTTAGACGTTACTGGCGGTTTGTCTTTAAAAGTGACTGGTGACCTAGACTGGTTTAGCAGGCTCTTGTATCTTGCCTATTCTACATACCGTATATACTCGAGTATAAGTCGTTCCGAGTATAAGTCGAGGCCCTAATTTACCACAAAAAAATGGGAAAAACGTATTGACCCGAGTATAAGACGAGGGTGAGAAATGCACAGCTACTGTAAGTGGAAAAGAGGGTCAACAATGCCCATTTGCAGCATCACTTTGCCCATTTGCATGCCTCACTGTGCCCATTTGCAGCCATAGGTCCCCCGAACTTCAAACTCGGTAGTTAAGTGTTCCTAGATGCCCCCTAGCTGCAGCCAAAATTTGGGGTCTCTGAACCCAAAGGGTCCCGAAATGACATTGCTGCAGATGGACACAGTTGACCAAATTTGGGGCCCCGTATCTTGGGGCCACTTAGTGCTAAGAACCCCAGATTTGGTGTGCAAACTCAGAGGAACTAGCACCATTAAATTTCCAAATCTGGGGTTTCTAACACCAAGTGGCCCCGAGATACAGGGCCCCAAAAATCAGTTCAGAAAATGTCATGCACTTTTCTGCAGCAGAGAATGACATTTTCCGAACCGGTTTTGTGGCCCCGTATCTCAGGGCCACTTGGTGCTAGGAACCCCAACTTTGGATATGTTATGGTACCAGTTCCACTAGGTTTGCACACCAAATTTGGGGTTCCTAGCACTAAGTGGCCCTGAGATATGGGGCCCCAAAGTCGGTTCAGACAATATCAAGCACTTTTCTGCAGCAGAGAATGACATTTTCCGAACCGATTTTGGGGCCCTGTATCTCGGGGCCACTTAGAGCTAGGAACTTCAGCTTTGGATATGTTGTGATACCAATTCCACTGGGTCTGCACACCAAATTTGGGGTTCCTAACACCAAGTGGCCCCGAGATACGGGGCCCCAAATTCGGTTCGGAAAATGAAATTTTTTGCTGCAGAAAAGTGCTTGACTCCAGTATAATTCGAGGGGGGCACTTTCAGCACATTTTTTATACTCGAGTATATACGGTATGTTTAGTAAGTGATTGTCTGTCATCAAGGGGATGGTCTTATTCCCCTCCCCCCTGTAATTGGCTTAGTGCCTCTCCTAGATGTATCCACAGAGGTCAGACTACAAGGAATCTCCTTTATGGGATATTTCATCCATTCCAATGAACCTAGGGTAGCTGTTCTAATAGTTTCATGATTATAGCTAAATTCCAGCTCCTGGCTTGCCTGCTGATATCGTGGGTCCTTCCTCTTCTAGGGTGGTGGCGGTAGGCGGTTCTTACAGCCTCACTCAACAGTGCTCACGTAACGACTTATGGGACCTCAGGGGTGGGTCCATGACAGCCGGAGGCTGTCATTGACTCTTTAAGACTGGTGACATCTAGTGGCGGGAAAGGAAATACTCTGGGTTGAAAAAGAATAATGCAGATGTTAATTTTATTCTTCTAATTCTGGGCTAATTTTATTTTTGCTGGAGGTCACCTTTTCCTTTTAGGGATTTGCCTAGAGGTGCTTGTTTCTTTTTTTTTTATTTCTATTTTTATATATATATATATATATATATATATATATATATATATATATATATATATATATATGTGTGTGTGTGTGTGTGTGTGTGTGTGTGTGTGTGTGTGTGTGTATATATATATATATATATATATATATATATATATAATATATCTCTCTCTCTCTCTCTCTCTCTATATATATATATATATCTATCTATATAGATATATATATATATATATATATATATATATATATATATATATATAATATGACCTATGAATATTTCATGTATAGCACTTAAGGTATACAGGTGACCAGAACCAAATGGCATTAGCCTATTGCTGCTCATAAAACGCCTCCCTTCAGAGCAGGAGAGATCACATTATAGGCATGGTCAGTAGCTGATCTCTTCTGCTTCTGTAAGTGATCTCTTCTCCTCTGGAAGTGGAGGAGAGATCATGTTATTCGCACAGCTGAATGATCCAGAGGAATAGCACTTAACACAAGCAGATAACCAGAACCATATGGCTTTAGCCTATTGCTGCTCATAAAACCTCTCAGCTTAGTTGGCCATGCCTATAATGTGATCTCTCCTGCTCACTACTCTGCTCTGTAAGCGATCTTTCCTTCTCTAGAAGAGGAGGGGAGATCATGTTTTACGTACAGCTGAATGAGCCAGAGGAATAGCACTTAAGGCAAGCAGATCACCAGAACCATATGGCTTTAGCCTATTGCTGCTCATAAAACCCCCTCAGCTTATCTGGCCATGCCTATAATGTGATCTCTCCTGCTTGCTATTCAGCTTTGTAAGTGATCTCTCCTTCTCTAGAAGAGGAGGGGAGATCATGTTCTACACACAGCTGAATGAGCCAGAGGAATTGCACTCAAGGCAAGCAGATCACCAGAACCAAATTGGTGCCAGACTATTGCTGCTCACTTGGCCATGCCTACAATGTGATCTCTCCTGCTCTGAAAAATGAGTGAAAACTTGAATTTTACTGAAAGATTCACTTTAAAACGTTTCCTCCATTTTTTTTTTTTTTTGGTCCTTAGTTATCCTTTGATGATGTTAAACCTGACTTTTGTTTCCCTTGCCGAAACCTTTCAGAATTGGGATGTGTATTCCCCTGTGACTGCCTCTGCCAGCCTGATTCTGGAAGATTGTGCGAGTCTTGTATCATTGCAATGCAATATTTGGATGGTTTGTACCATGGAGTTTGCACAGTGGATAGAAGGTGATCTGTACTGGTTTAAAGTGTACCTGTGGCTTTACAATACATGAGAACCCTCTACTTACCTATGTGAATCGGACGCCTCCAGGAGCCTGTGTGCCGATTGGCTGTAGAGGGTCAAGAGCTCCAAACACTGGGATGCCCCGATAGGCAAATACTGATAGGCGGTGGTTGCTGGCTCTGGATTGGCATCCTGCGCCCCCTGTTGGCCCATTATGGGTGACCTCATTAACTACTAAGGTGCTAGCCCAGAGCCGGCATCTACAGGAGCTGGTCGCTATTTGCATACCAGCGCATCCTAGTATCCGTGGCTTGTGGCATTACCCTATAGCTGATCTGGAATAACACGCCTGGCATAAATTTTAATGTTATCACAACATATTATAAAGCCATAGCCTTGCTTTAGAGGGAACTTGTACTGAGAATGATGAAGGCAGCCATTGTTGCCCTTTCTTACCAAAATGCTATTTGCCTGGCTGTCTCTGGCCACTTGACTTTGGAGTCTCTGGCGCTGAACAAGTATACAGCTACTGTCAGAGGTAAGGCTTCCCGGCTTGGATGCTTGGCCTGGTTAATGACTCAACTTAGGGGCGTATTTAAGAGAATACCACACGATGGCCACTAGATGGAGCTGCTAATCATCGGAAGCAAATCCTTATCTACTCTGTCAGTTTCATCTAGTCGGCACATTGCAATATTTTTTCTGATTTTACTTTATGAAGAACATTCAACCTGGAGAGAGTATATTCTAATAACATTCGATTTAGCCCCATATCCATGCAGCTTGTGAAACTGCATGGATAAGGGGCTAAATCGAATGTGATTAGAATATTCTCTCTGCAGAATAAATAAGTATTTGCTTCCTATGATCATCAGCTAGACCGAGTGGCCATTGTGTGGTATTTTCTTGGTTCGACCTGGAGAGAAAATAACCTAATTACATTTGATTTTGTCCCTATTTGTAGGGTGCAAATGTACATGCAGTTTCATAAGATAAATAACTCTGCAAACTTTTTTTTTATAAATGAACCCCTTAGTGTGTATAGCTTTTTTTTTTAAGAGTAGGGAAAGTTTAATTACCCCTGTCAGGTTATTTTTTTTTTGGTCATCTGTCTACCATTTGGTAAACGTCTTTTCACTTCCTGTCCCAAAGACACAACAGGAAGTTGGGGTTTGTTCAGTGGTGCTCTCCGAAGAGTGATCTGCTTTCAGATCATCCTTCATAGAGCATTTAAGAGGCGGTGAGAAGTAATGCCCCCTCAGCACCGCTTTTAACCCTTTTTATCTTCGCACCAGTGCGCCACAACCACTGGCAGAGTGGCCCCCAATCAATTTAATGGGTCATGTTTGGTGGGTGACTGGGGTTATAATTCTTGCCGTGGCCATGAAGCAAAACATCATGGGCATGGTATGTGTACCCCCCAAGGCCGCTGCCTCTGCAGCTAAAGGGGGTAGCGGTTGGAGGGTGGTAGAAGTGCGGCTCCACAACTCGGTTTTAACACCCCCAAACTCATGACTGAACGAGACTTTAGACCAGGGGTCCCCAACCAACGGGCTGCGGACAGGTGCCGGCCTTCACAACCTGCACTGCCACCCTCCGACCACCAGAGGACACCTGCTCCCCCTCTCCTAGCACCATTACTCAATTCCCTCTCTGTGGTCATGGAGAAGGTGAGGGATGAGAGACTCCCCCCAAGTTAACAGGCTGCAACCACTGCACCCTCCCCCCAGTTAACAAGCTGCAAAACTCCCTCAATGATTCATGGCCAGGACCTGCTGATCAGCTGTGTACAATCACAGCCCAGTGGCCGGTGCTGACAATTAACACAGGGCTGTGTACAGAGGGAACGATCGCTTGGTTTCTTTTCCCTGCAAAGCAGGGGAAATAAACAAATTGATCTGTAGTAAAAAGCAGTAGTAAAAAGCAGCACACATTACACATTGTTAAGCACACAATTAACCCCTTGATTGTTAACCCCTTCCCAGCCAGGGTCATTAGTACAGCCATGGCCAAAAGTTTTGAGAATGACACAAATATTTTCACAAAGTCCGCTGCTTCTGTGTTTAGATCTTTTTGTCAGATTTTACTATGGTGTACTGAAGTATAATTACAAGCATTTCATAAGTGTCAAAGGCCTTTATTGACAATTACATTAAGTTTATGAAAAGAGTCAATATTTGCCGTGTTGACCTTTTTTTTTCCCCAGACCTCTGCAATTCTCCCCGGCATGCTGTCTATCAACTTCTGGGCCACATCCTGACCAATGGTGGCCCATTCTTGCATAATCAATGCTTGGAGTTTGTCAGAATTTGTGGGGGGGTTTTTCTTCACCCGCTTCTTGAGGATTGACCACAAGTTCTCAATGGGAATAAAGTCTGGTGAGTTTCCTGGCCATGGACCCAAAATTTTGATGTTTTGTTCCTATAGCCACTGAGTTATCACTTTTGTCTTATGGCAAGGTGCTCCATCATGATGGAAAAGACATTGTTCCTCACCAAACTGTTCTTGGGTGGTTGGGAGAAGTTGCTCTCGGAGGATGTTTTTGTACCATTCTTTATTCATGGCTGTGTTCTTAGGCAAAATTGTGAGTGAGCCCCCCACTCCCTTGGCTGAGAAGCAACTCCACACATGAATGGTCTCAGGAGGCTTTACTGTTGGCATGACACAGGACTGATGGTAGTGCTCATCTTTTCTTCTCCGGACAAGGTTTTTCCTGGATGCCCCAAACAATCTGAAAAGAGAAAATGACTTTACCCCAGTCCTCAGCAGTCCATTCCCAGTGCCTTCTGCAGAATTTCAGTCTGCCCCTGATGTTTTTCCTGGAGAGAAGTGGCTTCTTTGTTTCCCTTCTTGACACCAGGTCATCCTCCAAAAGTGCATGCCGATCACACCTGCCTGCTGCCATTCCTGAGCAAGTTCTGCACCGGTGGTGCCCCAATCCCGCAGCTGAATCAACTGTAAGAGACGGTCCTGGCACTTGCTGGACTTTCTTGGGCGCCCTGAAGGCTTCTTGATAAATGCAGTCGAAATGTTTTTTTTTTTTTAATAAGTTCATTTTCATGGCAAAGAGGGACTTTCCAATTAATTAATATTCGTCTGATCACTCTTCATAACACTCTGGAGTATAAGCAAATTGCCATCATAAACAATGAGGCAGCAGTTTTTGTGAAAATTAATATTTGTGTCATTCTCAAAACTTTTGGCCACGGCTGTACAGTGACAGTGTACAGTATTATCACTGATCACTGTATTAGTGTCACTGGTGATGTCAGTGACATTTCCCACAAAGTGCCAGTTAGTGTCAGATTGCCCGCTATCACAGTCCCAATATTAGTCGCTGATCGCCACCATTAGTGGCATAAAAAAATAAATAAAAATTCCAGTATATCTACCGTAGCTTGTAGACGCTATAACTTTCACGTAAATTAATGAACACTTATTGGGATTTTTTTTTTACCAAAGACATGTAGCAGAATACATTATGGCCTAAATTTTTTTAAGAAATTTGACTTTTTAGATTTTTTTTTTTTTTTTGAATAGGTTTTTTTAGCAGAAATTTTTTTTAAAAGAATGTTGTCTTTTTTTTTTCGTTTATATCCCAAAAAATAAAAACCCAGTGGTGATCAAATGCCACCAAAAAAAGCTCTACTTGTGGGAAAGAAATGGTTTTACCTGGAGATATGCTTTAACAGCCAGGCATCCGGCATTTTCTATGGGCAGGTTCAACAATGGCGGCCTTCTCAGTACAGGTTTCCTTTGAATCCTAATTTCCGATATGGTGAAATGATTGTACCGTATTATCCTGAATACATGTCTCTTGTCTGGCACTTCTCTATATCTAGAAATGCATTGTAAGAGGAAATTCTCTCTTTATTAAAGTTAATTTGACGTTTTTACCTCTGGCGAGTGTTTTCTGGTTTGTTGCCCTTATTGGATGTTTATTCCAGGATCCCCTGGCCTGCCTGTGTCATGGTAAGTAGACGGCACTTCAACAATTTCAGCCCAATTCCAGATGAAACGGTTCAGACTTCAGTCCACATTTTTACCACTCCCTCAACCACTCTAAGCTGTAAAGGCAGCAGAGGGGGGTGTATTATCTCTCCCCTTTAACAAGGGCCCCCTCCCTCCAATGTGAATGAGTATGGGGTACATTTATACCCCTTCGCATTCAGAAAAAAAAGTGTCAAAAAGTTAAAAAAAAACAGTTTTTGACAACATTTTTATTTATATTTAAATTCCCCCCCCCCCCCGTGTAGATCCATCATCAATCACGATGAGCCCCCCCCCCCCCAAAAAAAAATGGAGCAATGAAGGCTCCTGCCTTTTGACAGCTCTGCTTCCTCCTGCTGCTAAATAAACAGAGGTGGGACAACTGGGCAACCACACCCCCTTGTGACATCATGGACCGGTGCATGCTGGGTCAATGATGTCACAAGGACATGGCCATCCAGTGATGTCATTAGTAGGCCCCACCCCTTAGTTTATTTTGCGGCGGAGCTATCAAACAGCAGAGCTTTCATCGAGTGTGGACTTTTTTTATAAAAAAAAAAATAAAGCTAGTGTGCATGGAGCCTTACATCAGTATCTCGCTTACAACAGAGTTCCCTTTACATGACAGTCCCCACCAGAGTGCCCCCTAGCAAAGTCACCCTTACAGCAGGATGGATTTGGCACACGGGCCGCAATTTGGAGACCTCCAGTCTAGAATACTTTTACTTCAGCACTTTTTAAGGCCCAATGAAGGGGTTTGAGGTCTCCCCAAAACGCATTGGCTTTTTATTGGGCGTGACTATATGTACAGTGGGGAGAACCAGTATTTGATACACTGCCGATTTTGCAGGTTTTCCTACTTACAAATCATGTAGAGGTCTGTCATTTTTATCATAGGTACTCTTCAACTACGAGAGATGGAATCTAAAACAAAAATCCAGAAAATCACATTGTATGATTTTTCAGTAATTCATTTGCATTTTATTGCATGACATAAGTATTTGATACATCAGAAAAGCAGAACTTAATATTTTGTACTGAAACCTTTGTATGCATATACAGAGATCATACGTTTCCTGTAGTTCTTGACTAGGTTTGCACACATTGCAGCAGGGATTTTGGCCGACTCCTCCATACAGACCTTCTCCAGATCCTTCAGGTTTCGGGGCTGTCACTGGGCAATACGGACTTTCAGCTCCCTCCAAAGATTTTCTATTGGGTTCAGGTCTGGAGACTGGCTAGGCCACTCCAGGACCTTAAAATGCTTCTTATGGAGCCACTCCTTAGTTGCCCTGGCTGTGTGTTTCGGGTCGTAGTCATGCTGGAAGACCCAGCCACGACCCATCTTCAATGCTCTTACTGAGGGAAGGAGAATTGTTGGCCAAGATCCCGCGATACATGGCCCCATCCATCCTCCCCTCCAATATGGTGCAGTCGTCCTGTCCCCTTTGCAGAAAAGCAGCCCCAAAGAATGAGTTAATGAGTGGAGTGGAGAACAGGAGGGCTTCTTAAAGAACAAATAACAGGTCTGTGAGAGCCGGAATTCTTACTGGCTGGTAGGTGATCAAATAGTTATGTCTTGCAATAAAATGCTAATTTTTGTTTTAGATTCCGTCTCTCACAGTTGAAGAGTACCTATGATAAAAATTACAGACCTCTACATGCTTTGTAAGTAGGAGAACCTGCAAAATCATTCTATCAAATACTTGTTCTCCCCACTGTGTGTATGTATATATGTGTATATATATATATATAATGTATGTATGTATATATTATATATGTAATGTGTAGAGTCCTGCACTGATTATATATATATATATATATATATATATATATATATATATATATATATATATATATATATATATATACCCTATATACTCGAGTATAAGTCGATCCGAGTATAAGTCGAGGCCCTAATTTACCACAAAAAAATGGGAAAAACTTATTGACCCGAGTATAAGACGAGGGTGAGAAATGCACAGCTACTGTAAGTGGAAAAGAGGGTCAACAATGCCCATTTGCAGCCTCACTGTGCCCATTTGCAGCCATAGGTCCCCCAAACTTCAAACTTGGTAGTTAAGGGTTCCTAGATGCCCCCTAGCTGCAGCCAAAATTTGGGGTCTCAACCCAAATGGTCCCGAAATGACATTGCTGCAGATGGACACAGTTGACCGATTTTGGGGCCCCGTATCTTGGGGCCACTTAGTACTAGGAACCCCAAATTTGGTGTGCAAACACAGTGGAACTAGCACCATAAAATATCCAAAGCTGGGGTTTCTAGCACCAAGTTTCCCCGAGATACAGGGCCCCAAAATTCGGTTCAGAAAATGTCAAGTGCTTTTCTGCAGCAGAGAATAACATTTTCCGAACCGGTTTGGGGCCCCGTATCTCGGGGCCACTTAGTCCTAGGAACCCTAGCTTTGGATATGTTATGGCACCAGTTCCACTGGATTTGCACTCCAAATTTGGGGTTCCTAGCACCTATTGGCCCTGAGATATGTGCCCCCAAATTCGGTTCAGAAAATGTCGAGCACTTTTCTGCAGCAGAGAATGACATTTTCCGAACCGATTTTGGGGCCCCGTATCTCGGGGCCACTTAGTACTAGGAACCCCAGCTTTGGATATCTTGTGGTACCAGTTCCACTGGGTTTGCATACCAAAATTGGGGTTCCTAGCACAAAGTGGCCCTGAGATACGGGGCCCCAAAGTCGGTTCAGAAAATGAAATTTTTTGCTGCAGAAAAGTGCTTGACTCGAGTATAAGTCGAAGGGGGCACTTTCAGCACAAAAAAATGTGCTGAAAAACTCGACTTATACTCGAGTATATACGATTTATATATATATATATATATATATATATATATATATATATATATATATATATATATATATCAGTGCAGGACTCTACACAGTTCATCTGGTGCTCTCCTCCATCCTCCATGTACCTCTATAGTTGACCTAGGACACGAGCTGACCCCCAGGCCTTGTTCTCTGGGAATACAGTCTTTAGGGGGGGTACATCCCTTATACAGTATGAAAAACCCAACCATGAGACCTCCCTTATAAAAGTTCTAGCCCCCCCACTTCTCTCCATCACCGGAGGTTCCCACTTTGTGGTTTTATTGTAGCCTATGTCCCTACTGGCGAGATTCCATAATGTGCAGTCCAGGAAGGAAGTGAGGTCAGATGTCCCCAATAGGGACACAGACCTCATATGAAAACCTGACTGTGGTCCTCATCCTTTCCATTCTTCTGTCCAAAACTAGAAGGTAGGTTCTACCTGGAGTTGGCCTTTCTTGCAACAGCAAGAAAATAAAAACTTCTGTTCTCACCGCTGTTGCCTGATTACTTTATTGATGAAATTCTCGTGGGTAAAAAAAAGAGTTAAAACCTAGTAAAATTAGGAAAGTACACCCTGGCAGTGCCTCCCTCACCCCCCCATGCAAGGGTTAAATGCTTGTTCTGTCTATGGGGGTGGGGAAGAGCCTCTGTCACTTATCTTACACCCCACTCTGGCTGGCTCCAGCACTCTCCGACGCCAGGAGGCTTGGCATCATCATACAGACTCCTTAACACTATGTTGTATGCCATGGAGGCTGGAGTGTGACGGGAGGTGGAGGTCGCACAGTTTAAGCCTCATGCACACTGGTCATTTTAAACGGTGCATCAAGAGGCGTCTTGCAGGGGTTTTTTCCGCCTGTAAGTGCACCTCAATGTTAGCCACATAGGTGTTTACAGGCATCTAAAGGCAGAAAAAGAACCCACTGCCAGTATGTTCAGGAGCAGCGGCGTTTTGGCAAAGCGCTAGGTGCGTCAGTCGCTTTGGCATGCATTCATTTCAGTAGCCAAAATAAATTAACATTGTGGCCAAGGAAAATAATAAACACTGATGCTCTTGACGTGCTTAAATGCATTTGACGCTGATTTTCTCCTCCCAGGGGACAGGCGTTTAGAGTTTGGCAAACACCCTGTGTTACCACGGCCTAACAGGGTGTGGCACTGGAGGAAGCCTGCTGGAGCGAGGAGTAAAATGTTACAATTTAGCCCCGGTTCACACCGCGGTGGCTTCAAAGTCGTACGACTTCGAAGCCGTACCCCAGCGTGACTTTGGCGCGACTTGCATGCGACTTCTTTAACAAAAGTCCAATGCAAGTCGGACCAAAAGTAGTCCAGGAACCTTTTTCTAAGTTACTCAAGTAACATTGCACTGAATGGGGTCTGACTTCTGATGCGACAAGCGTTCCAAGGTCAGAGCGATTGACGCATCAGTGTGAACCGGGCCTAAATTCTCTACCTCTAGGCCAGGGGACTCCAAACTTTCCGAACAAAGGGCCAGGTTACTGTCCTCCAGGGGGCCGGATTTTGGCCAGTAGGGGTAGAAAATGTCCCAGGCCTGGCATCAGTGGGAGTAAACATTGCCTCAGGGGTGCTGTTCAGTTGCATAGTACCTGTGATCAGTAGGAGGAGGAGGAATAGTGCTCCATAATTGGTGTCAGTGGGAGGAATAGTGCCCCATCATTGACATCAATGGTTGGAATAGTGCCCCATCATTGGCGTCAGTGGGAGAAATAGTGCCCCATTATTGGCGTCAGTGGGAGGGATAGTGCCCCATCATTGGCGTTAGTGGGAGGAATAGTGCCCCATCATTGGCCTCAGTGGGAGGAATAGTGTACCATCATTGGCATCAGTGGGAAGAATGGTGCCCCATCATTGGCGTCAGTGGGTGGACTGGTGTCCCATCATTGTTATCCGTGGGAGGAATAGTGCCCTATCATTAGAATCAGTGGGAAGAATAGTGCCCCATCATTGGCATCAGTGGGAGGAATAGTGCCCCATCATTGGCATCAGTGGGTGGAATATTGCCCCATCATTGGTGTTGGTGGGTGGAATAGTGCCCCATCATTGGTGTTAGTGGGTGGAATAGTGCCCCATCATTGGTGTCAGTAAAACGAATAGTGCCTCAAATCAGTGGGGGGAATAGTGCCCCAAGGGCCAGATAAAGACTAGCAAAGGGCCGCATCCGGGCCACAGTTTGGAGACCACTGCTCTAGACTAAGTGTGTTTTTAACCCTTGCAGTGCAAGGGGACCCCACTGCAAAGGTAGGTTTTTACATTTTCCTGGATTGTTCCATTTTTTTATTTATTGAAATGTTAAGCGTCCCTATATACTTGCACATGGTGGCAATACATGCTAAAATGCACGCGTTAATGTGCATTGCCAGAACTCATAGCAATGCCCCTGCTTTGTGGGTGATTTGGTACCGTTAATTGTGAATGGCACCCCATTGTAGAGTAGGGTACAATGCACCGCAAGGTATATACCACATGTTGCATTTTGAAAATGGGTCCTTTGCATTTTTTAATTCATTGTGGTGCTTTGACAACCAATTGCTAATGAACAGGCTGCCCTATTGCAACATGTTTTAATATGTGTCATTACTCACATTAACACATTGCAATGGAACGCTGTGATTGGACCTTAAAGTGATACAAAAGGTTTATTTTTTATTTTTTTTGGTATTTTTTTTAAAATGACAAACCTCATACTTGCCCGCTCTGTGTAATGGTTTTGCACAGAGCAACCCCAATCCTCCTCTTCTCGGGTGCCCCCACCAGGTTTCCTGGCTCCTCCCCCTTGACCAGTTCCCCCAATAGCAAGCCTTTTGCTATGGGGGCACTGGTGCATGCTCGCTCCTGAGCCCCGCTCTATTCGTCCATAATACACATAGAGCTGTGAATTGGTCCCACCCTCCACTCTGTTCTCATTGGCTCACTGGTTGTGACTCACTGGCCAATGGCTCCCACTGCTGTGTCTCAGCCAATGAGGAGACCGAGATCTGGGACAGCTGAGGCTCCTGTGCACATCACTGGATCGAGAGGGGGCTCAGGTGAGTATAAGGAAGGAGCTGTGGGTGGAGCAGCAGGTTTTTTACCTTCATGCGCAAAGCATGAAGGTAAGCACTTTAACCACTTCCAAACCAGCCGCCGCAGTTATACTGCGGCAGGTTGGCTCCCCTGGGCGATTGAGTGCCCGGCGGGCGTGATGACCGTCGGGCACCTACGATCTCTCCTTATAGAGCGAGAAGCGGGATCTGTGTGTGTAAACACACAAATCCCGGTTCTCTCAGGGAAGAGGAGACAGATCGTGTGTTCCTATTAAGTATGAACACCGATCCGTCTCCTCCCCCAGTCAGTCCCATCCCCCCTACAGTTTGAACACACCTAGGGAACACATTTAACCCCTTGATCGCCCCCTAGTGTTAACCCCTTCCCTGCCAGTGACATTTATACAGTAATCAGTGCATTTTTATAGCACTGATCGCTGTATAAATGTTACTGGTCCCAAAAAATGTATCTGAAGTGTCAAATTTGTCTGCCGCAATATCGCAGTCCCGATAAAAATCACTGATCGCCGCCATTACAAAAAAAATAAAAATAAATAAAAATGCCATAAATCTAACCCCTATTTTGTAGATGCTATAACTTTTGCGCAAACCAATCAATATACGTTTATTGCAATTCTTCTTTTTTTTTTTAATTTTACCAAAAATATGTAGAAGAATACATAACGGCCTAAACCGTGGAAAACATTTGTTTTGGGTTTTTTAAATTTGGCATATTTATTATAGCAGAAAGTAAAATTTTCGCTCTTCTTTTGTTTATAGCGCAAAAAAAATTGCAGAGGGGATCGAATACCACCAAAAGAAATCTCTATTTGTGGGGGAAAAAAAGGACGTAAATTTTGTTTGGGTACAGCGTTGCAGGACCGCGCAATTGTCAGTTAAAGCGACGCAGTGCCGTATCACAAAAAATGGCCTGGTCAGGAAGGGGGCCACTTCTTCTGGGGATGAAGAGGTTAAAGGATAGGTTCACCTTTTGTAACATGTTATGAACGGACCAACCCCAGCGCCCCCCGATTCCAGGATCTGACAGCTAGCAGGGATCTTCTCCACCCCTCTGGCTGTCACAATTTTAAAAAAACTCAAATTCATTGGGGGCCGCATCAGCAGTGTGGTTGCCCTCAAAGGGTATCTGTAGGACTATGTATCTACTCTAGGGGAGCACTGCGTACAGAGTGCAGGGTTCAGGAGTGCGCTGCGTACAAAAAGCGGAGTTCAGGAGCACACTGCGTACAGAGTGCTGGGTTTAGGAGCGCACTGCGTACAGAGTGCAGGGTTCCGGAGCGTGCTGCGTACAGAGTGCAGGCTTCCGAAGCGTGCTGCGTACAGAGTGCAGGGTTCCGGAGCGCGCTGCGTACAGAGTGCAGGGTTCCGGAGCGCGCTGCGTACAGAGTGCAGGGTTCCGGAGCGCGCTGCGTACAGAGTGCAGGGTTCCGGAGCGCGCTGCGTACAGAGTGCAGGGTTCCGGAGCGCGCTGCGTACAGAGTGCAGGGTTCCAGAGCGCGCTGCGTACAGAGTGCAGGGTTCCGGAGCGCGCTGCATACAGAGTGCAGGGTTCCGGAGCGTGCTGCGTACAGAGTGCAGGCTTCCGAAGCGTGCTGCGTACAGAGTGCAGGGTTCCGGAGCGCGCTGCGTACAGAGTGCAGGGTTCCGGAGCGCGCTGCGTACAGAGTGCAGGGTTCCGGAGCGCGCTGCGTACAGAGTGCAGGGTTCCGGAGCACGCTGCGTACAGAGTGCAGGGTTCCGGAGCGCGCTGCGTACAGAGTGCAGGGTTCCGGAGCGCGCGGCGTACAGAGTGCAGGGTTCCGGAGCGCGCGGCGTACAGAGTGCAGGGTTCCGGAGCGTGCTGCGTACAGAGTGCAGGGTTCAGAAACGCGCTGCATACAGAGTACAGGTTTCAGGAGCGCGCTGTGTACAGAGTGCAGGGTTCAGGATCATGCTGCGTACAAAAAGCAGGGTTCAGGAGCACGCTGCGTACAGAGTGCAGGGATCAGGAGTGCGCTGTGTACAGAGTGCAGGGTTCAGGAGCGCGCTGCGTGCAGGATTCAGGAGCGCACTGCGTACAGAGTGCAGGGTTTAGGAGCGCGCTGCGTACAGAGTGCAGGGTTTAGGAGCGCGCTGTGTACAGAGTGCAGGGTTCAGGAGCGTGCTGCGTACATACAGAGTGCAACATCTTATTTCCACCCCTCCTCCTGGTTCTGATCTCACACCACCTGCAACCATCACATTCCTCACATCCCACCACCTCTACACACATCTTCTGTTACAGCCCTCACTTGAATGTTTGTTTGCTGCCTGCATTGAGGGTAGACAATTAACACAAACATTCTCTACTGATGGATAATGGGAGCAAGATGCAATTCTTAAAAATGACCAGTAGATGGCGGGCTCCTACTATATGCTGGATATGGATTGCATTGTGAACCTAATGCTGCAATGTGCCACTATTTACTTTTTTTTATTTAGAATGGGAAACTAAAGTATGGCTACGCATGTGACATCAACCTTGGCTTAGTAGAACTTTGTCCCATTTTAATTACTGGATAGGGTAACCCCCTTTGTGTAAAGACAATAATACAACTGAGGCTAAAAGTAGCATATTGTACAATCAGATTGTAACATTTTTATCTGCTGTTTAGTTTAAAGTGTAAATTATTAAAAACAAAAAAAACATACATTGCACAATGTCAGTTTATGTTTGCTTTTGGTTTTTAATACTGCTTTAAAGCGTTAATAAACCCAAATGCAAACATTTATTATATTGCAATTACCAATTCTTAGATGTGATGACTGCATTTGTTTTCTGTTTTAGGTTTTCTTTCTTCTAGTTTTATCTGGTGATTCGGCCCGTAGTTCTGTTTCCACAAAACAAGCTGCCCTGCAGATGTATTAGTTACAGAGTTGAGACAAACCATTCAACACTGACAGGGGTGCTTACAGTGATCAGTTTATTTGTTTTTGTAAAAGTTTTATCCCCCCCCCCAAAAAAAAAGTAACTGATTAGAAAGTGTGAGCTGGAGTTTGGCTTTAATTTGTTAGTGTATTTAAATCTGCTAGTCTGTCTAAAACGTCCCTATCCCAAAGACTGACATTGCTGCTGTCCAGAGGTGTCTCTGTTGCTCCTTCATCCAGAGTGGAGGCACTCTAATACAATAGGGTGTGGAAAGAAAATGGCCAGATAATTAGGTGAAGACAGAGGGAGAAAGGAAACGAATGCAGTCATATGACATTTTTGGTTTGGGGTTTAATACAGATTTAAGCACTTTTTAGCCTCTCCAAGGAATTGCTGCAGCTGGATGAAGCGGGACCATGGACTTGGCATGACGAAAGTGAACCCCGATCTGGGCACTTGTTTGGGGTCGGGGGATCTGAGAGTTTGGTATGTTAAATCAGCAATGGCAACTCACCTATTTCTCTTAGCACTGGTTCTTTTTTTTAATCTGTCATATGTTTATTGCCCTGCCCCCCCCCCACCACCATGGTTTACCCATCACGTTTTCTCTGGATGTTCTGTACAGACCGCACTTTAGTGATCCCGTGTGATTTCACCAGTACACCAGGTACAGAAAAGGCCATTTTGGTATAATAGTTACTTACACAAAAATCTTTCTTCCTTTTTTGGTATAATATCCCTGTAATGCAAAAATAAAGATATTGTTAATAAAAACTTCACAAACGATGTATCTGTGTTTATGTTAGGCGTGTCAAACTCAATTTCATTGCGTGTCGCATCAGCATTCTGCCTGCCCTCAAAGGGCCAGTTGAATCTGTAAGACTATATATGCGTCAAACAGCATTGAATGGCCAAATTTCGCAGTGGGAGGATCTTAAAGGGGCAATAAATACCAGGAGTGTGTGGAGCTCAGGGGTGCCCTACATACAGAGTGCAGAGTTTAGGGGTGCAGAGTGCAGGGCTTAGAAGTGTGCTATGTACAGAGTGCAGAGTTCAGGGGTGCACTGTGTGCAGAGTTAAGGAGTGCGCTGTGTACAGAGTGCAAGGCTTAGAAGTGCTCTATGTACAGAGTGCAGAGTTCAGGGGTGCGCTGTGTACAGAGTGCAGAGTTTAGGGGTGCGCTGAGTGCAGAGTTTAGGGGTGCGCTGTGTACAGAGTGCAGAGTTCAGGGGTGTGCTGTGTACAGAGTGCAGGGCTTAAGAGTGTGCTATGTACAGAGTGCAGGGTTCAGGGGTGTGCTGTGCACAGAGTGCAGGGCTTAGGAGTACACTATGTACAGAGTGAAGAGTTCAGGGGTGCTCTATGTACAGAGTGCAGAGTTCAGGGTGCTCTGTGTGCAGGGCTTAGGAGTGCGCTATGTACAGAGTGCAGGGGTGTGCTATGTGCAGAGTTCAGGAGTGTTCTGTGTTCAGGGATGCTGTATGTACAGTGTGCAGGGTTCAGGGGTGCGCTATGTGCAGAATTCAGGGGTACTCTATGTACAGAGTGCAGAGTTCAGGGGTGTGCTGTGTACAGAGTGCAGGGTTCAAGGGTTTACTGTGTACAAAGTGCAGGGCTGGCTGCCTGGCAGGGGTGCCTCAAGGGCCACGACAGTCTCCCTAAACACTGTCTCCATCTTCCACCTGACTCTCTTGCTGGCGTGACTCATCAATATTTAAGGGTTGGCTTAGTCCCCTGACAGGCCCACCACCTGGGGATTGGCTAAGCTCCCTTAAACATGCAGGACAACCCTCCTAACCTCTGCCCTCTAGCTTCCAGAATGTTCTCCAATTCCAAATCTCTGAGAGGCACCAGAGAGCTGCCTGTATGAGTCACCCAGCCCTGAACTCTAATAACCCTGACCCAATTACAGACTCGTTGGGTTAAACATGAGTCAGGATATACATTTCCTTACACTCACACTGGTAGCACACTAGAGGGTGCTACACAAGAAACGGGGCTGGGCCAATCAAGAGACACACCTCTAGAGGGGAAAGTGGAACCCCTGCCTACACGTATTTGTTTTGCATTGGTACATGTGCCCCCTGGCAGTGTTGAGCCGCCCCCCCCCCCCCCATGTCATGTGTTTGTGTGGGATAATTATTAGTTACTATTAGCCTCAAAAATAACCATTACTGTTTATAAAGATTCGGCTCCCATTGACTTCAATGGGGTTTGGTTTAATGGTTTGATTTTCATTCATTTAACTCCCAGGCTACATTTTTAAAGCAATCTTATCACAGCGAAAAAAATCCAAATAATGGAGTTCTTCAGGAAAATAGGCATTACCTCTCCAGCAACCCGTGTCTCCTATTGCCCCTCCATTACAGTGTTGTAATCCCATCCTCCACCCCCATTTCACTTAAGTTGTGGCATAGGGGTCAAAGGAAGGAACCCACATGCAGCAGAGAAAACAAGCATTCAACACTTCCGGAAGTGTCCAATGCTGAAGGTACTGACATAGGCTGCAGCCCTGAAACAGAGGGGAGATGAGTATATATCGCCTCTTGTATTACAGGATAATGTTATTTGGATTTTTTTTTCTCCACTTTCAAAGGCCATTTACAGTATTTATTTTTTTTAACTTGCAACACTAATAGGAGGTGTCAAGAGCATCAGATGAAAGAATTATCAAATGTCCCAAGTTAAAATGTGTGTTATATTTAGTACACGGTAAGGAACATCACATTACTGCAGCTCGCAGAATCCAATTTCCCAGATTTAGTTTCATTGAATATAGTCCTCCTTGTATTGTACTCTTCCTGCCAAAATGGAAAGAAGTCTACGATGAGAAATGTTTGCTCATGGGCATGCTGGTTCTGCGATGACCTCATTGTGTGTGAGTGCAAGGAGTTCCCCGAGGTCTTCCAGGGCATGGAGATATTGTAACCCTTTGTTGAAGCAGCTGGAAGCCCCCTCACAGTTCTCTTTGCCCATAAAAGCCAGTTAGGAAAAAAAAAAACAACAGAAAGTGCACTAATCTAGTGCAACAAATTACTTTAATAAAGATAAAATCACTTATAAGATGCACTCACACAGGTAGAGGATAAAGATTGCTTATCTGTCACCCAGACTAGTCCTCCATGTGAAATCCAGGGACCCTCCTGTCTTGGCAAGCTGTGAGGTTTAGCACTACATCCAAGGAGAAGATACAAGACTCAAGTGTCATGATGTTCAGAATGCCTCGACCAATGGGTCTTGTCTCTTTTTCTTCCGATGTGCTTCAGTGATAACGCCTACCACTATTCAAGACTAGAGGGTTCATGGACTTCACACCTTGAATTTCTCTGGGACACAGATAAGCAGTCTTTTTCTTCTACTTTTGTGAGTGCAAATTATTAGTGATTTTTACCCCCACCAGAGGTTGGGGTTAGCACTGAAGCCCATCCAAGGTGAAGAGACAAGACCCAGTGTCATGATGTTCAGAACAACTCACCCAATGGATCTTGCCTCTTCCCCTTGGATGTGCTTCAGTGCTAACCCCTACCACTGACCAAGGCAGGAGTGTTCAGACCTTCGATAGCTTGGGGACATGGATAAGTGATCTTTAATTTCTACCTTTGTGCGTGCAAATTATTAGTAATTTTTACCCCCAGTGAAGCACATCCATAAAGAGACAAGACCCAGTGTTCACAACCATCAGAATGCCTCGTTCAGTGGGTCTCTTCCCTTCGGATATGCTTCAATGCTAAACCCTACTACTGGCCAAGGCAGAGGAGTTTATGTACTTCACAGTTTGGATTGTTCTGAGACACAGAGAGGAATTTTTTTTTTCTACCTTTTGTGAGTGCAAATTATTAGTTATATTTACCCCTGCCACTGCCTTGGACAGTGGATGGGGTTAGCACTCAAGCACATCTAAGGTGAAGAGACAAGACCCAGTGTCATGATGTTCAGAACAACTTATCCAATGGGTCTTGTCTCTTCTCCTTGGATGTGCTTTCGTGCTAACTCCTACCATTGCCCAAGGGAAGAGAGTTCATGGACTTTACACCTTCAATTGGGATACGAATATGCAATCTTTATCATCTACCTGCCTTGGCCAGTGGTTGGGGTTTGCAGTAAAGCACATCCAAATCAAAAAGACAAGACCCAGTGTCACGATGTACAGAACGCTCTGCTCAGTGGCTCTTGTCTCTTCTCCTTGGATGTACCTTAAAGCTAGCCCCTACCACTGACCAAGGCAGGAGTGTTCATGGACGTCACACATTGGATTGCTCTCGGACACAGATAAGCAATCATTTTCTTTTTACCTAAAGTGCAAATTATTAGTGCTTTTTACCCCTCCACTGCTTTGGCCAGCGGTGGGGGTTAGCACTCACACACATCCAAGGAGAAGAGACAAGACCCAGTGTCACGATGTTCATAACGCTTCACCCAATGGGCTATGTTTCTTCTCCTTGATATGCTTTAGTGCTAACCCCTACCACATCCCAAGGCAGGAGGGTTCATAAACTTCACACGTTCGATCGCTCTAGGACATGGATAACCGATCTTTATCTTCTACCTTTGTGAGTGCAAATTATTAGTGATTTTTTACCCCCACCACTGCCTTTGGCCAGTGATGGGGGTTAGCAGTGAAGCACATCCAAGGTGAAGAGACAAGACCCAGTGTCATGATGTATAGAACACCTCACCCAATGGGCCTTGTCTCTTCTCCTTGGATGTGCTTCAGTGCTAACCCCCATCACTGGCCAAGGCAGAAGGGCTCATGGACTTCACAGCTTGGATTGCTCTGGGACATGGATAAGCGATCTTTAGCTTCTACTTTTGTGAGTCTAAATTATTAGTGATGTCTCTTCTCCTTGAATGTGCCTTTCTAACCCCTACCATCACTGGCCAAGGCAGGAGAGTTCATGGACTTCACACCTTCAATTGCTCTGGGACAAGGATAAGCAATCTTTATCTTCTACCTGCCTTGGCCAGTGGTTGGTGTTAGCAGTGAAGCACATCCAATGAGAAGAGACAGCACCCAGTGTCATGATGTTCAGAATGCCATGCGATGTTCAGCAGGTCTTATTTCTTCTTGGATGTGTTTCAGTGCTAACCCCTAACTACTGGCTAAGGCCGGAGTATTCATGTACTTCTACCCTTCTGAGTGCAAATTATTAGTGATTTTTACCCCCACTTCTGCCTTGGCCAGTGATTGGGGTTAGCGCTGAAGCACTTCCAAGGAGAAGAGCAAGACCCAGTGTCACAAAGTTCAGAACACCTCACTTAACGGGTCTCCTCTCCTGGGATGTGCTTTAGTGCTAACCCCTACATCTGGCCAAGGCGGGAGGGTTCCTGGACTTCCCATGGAGGACTCTTCTGGACCACAGATACGCGATCTTTATTTATCCTCTACCTCCTTAAATGCATATTTATAGTGATTTCTATCTTTATCTCTATTATTTCTATCCACTTGCCACCTGCCCACTGACAAATGCTAGGACACGGCGCAACCCCGATCTCTGCCGCGGCTCTTTAACCATGTGATCAACTGTGTCCAATCACAGTCGGTCACATGTAAACATGGAGATGCCGGTAATCGGCGCTCCTCACCTCACACTGACAGAGTGTGTGGCGAGGAGAGCCGATCAGCGGCATCTTCTCGCAGGGGGACATCTACACATGTAATCAGGGTACTTACAACGCCAGTGCCAGCAATAGAATACAATACAGCAATCAGTGCCATAAATCAGTGCCAGCAATTAGCGCCCACAAGTGCCACCAATCAGTGCTCATTAGTGATGCCAGTCAGTGCTGACTATCAGTGTCGCCTATCAGTGCTGCCCATTAAGGCCCATCACTGCTGCCCATCAATGCCACCCATCAATGTCCATCAGTGCCGATAATTGCCACCTATCTGTGCCGCCTATCAGTGCCCATAAGTGCGGCATATTAGTGCCTCCTCATCAGTGCCACCTAATCGGTGCCCATAAGTGCCGCCTCATCAGTGCCCATAAGTTTCTCCTCATCAGTGCCCATCAGTGAAGGAGAGAAATTACTTATTTACAAAATTTACTGACAGAAACTAAGAAAAACCTTTTTTTTTCAACATTTTCGGTCTTTTTTTTTTGTAAAAAATAAAAAAAAACAGCAGTGATTAAATACAACCAAAAGAAAGCTCCATTTGTATGAAGAAAATTTTAAAAAATGTCACATAGTTACAGTGAAACATGACCGCGCAATTGTCATTCAAAGTGTGACAGCGGTGAAAGCTGAAAAATGGCCTGGGCAGGAAGGGGGTGTAAGTGCCCGGTATTGAGGTGGTTAAAGTAATGTGTTGCACTAGATTGGTGCTCTGTCTGTAAGTTTTTATCTTCATTTAGAATACTGGTGGTAGTTTCCATTTCTAAAGGGCTGCACGATCCATGTGATGCATTATGTATTTTATTACTAACGCTTTGACCTATACCTGCCACCCTGACTGTTCGCTCCGAATTAAGTTCGGAATTGTTGATAGTTTGGCACTTTGCTCTGGAAACCAGTTACCCTGGTCCCCCTGGTTGTCATGTGTAAGTAGTCTAAGTTGTAACTCAGCCATGGTTGAGAATTTGTATTGAAGCCACGGAGAATGTGCAAGCAAGTGTAATACATTTTGATGATTTGCTGAAAATAGACAAGATAAAAAGGCTCAAGATAGTGATTTCTTAATGATCTGACACTGATTGGAACTGAAGACGTGACTCGAATTATTCTTCTTCAACATGACAGAACAAGTCCAGCTGAATGTGATTAATTGCTGCTAGCTATACCATTAACTGGATCAATAAGTATCTTCACAGACTTCCTGGTCTATCAACATCTACACATTCCATAATGATTGAATTAAGGTGTCTGTGCTATCTGTGTCAATATAAATGCTGGGGTGTCTTTCTGACACTCACTGTAACTGAAGAAGTGGCTTGGAGAAGCTACAACCATCTTCAACATTACAGAACAAGTCCAGCTGAATGTGACTACCTACTGCTAGCTATACAATGACCTGGATAAATGAGCCAGACATCTTGGATAATCAACATTTATACCCACCATTCTCAACCAGGATTCCTCCAGAAATTGCTAGCAGCTCCTTGGACTGGGGCTAATTGGCTTCTCACCCGATTGTGCCTGCATAATTCTGGGTTTAATTCCACTTGGCAGAGTCAGCAGCAAGACATCAATGATCTTTTTTGGAGTCTGTAAAGGTGGCATTCTGATCACCACTGTACGGAAAGCATTCTTCCTACTGACCACCAATGTAGGGAACATTCTTCCCACTGACCATAAGGAGTATCCTTCCCACTGACCACCAATTTAAGGAGCATCCTTTCCACTGCCCACCAATGTAAGAGTCATTCTTCCCACTGATCACAGATGTAAGGAGCATTCTACCCACTTACGACCATTGTACATTAAGGAACATTCTTCCCATTGTCCACCAATGTAAGGAAGATTCTTTCCATTGATCACAACTGTAAGGGACATTCTTCCCATCAAACACCCATGTAAGGGGCATTCTTCCCACTGACCACCAAAGTAAGGAATATTCTTCCCATTGTCCACCAATGTAAGGAAGATTCTTCCCATTGACCACAAGCATAAGGGACATTCTTCCCACTAACCACTAATGTAAGAAACATTCTTCCCATTGACCACAAGTGTAAGGGACAGTCTTCCAACTGGCCACCAATGCTAGGAACATTCTTCACAATTACCACCAATGTAAGGGGCATTCTTCCCACTGGCCACCAATGTAAGGGCAATTCTTCCCACTGACCACCAATGTAAGAAACAATCTTCCTACTGACCACAGCATGTGTAAGGGACAGTCTTCCCACTGGCCACCGATGTTAGGGGCATTCGTCCCAATGACCACCCATGTAAGGGGCATTCTTCCCACTGACTACCAATGTAAGGGGCATTCTTCCAACTGACCACCAATGTAAGGAGCATTCTTCCCACTGACCTCCAATGTAATGAACATTCTTCCCACTGACCACCAATGTAAGGAGCATTCTATTCACTGACCACTAAACTAAGGGGCATTCTTTCCACTGGCCACCAAGGTAAGGGGCATTCTTCCCATTGACCACCAATGTAAGGAGCATTCGTCCCTCTGACCCAAAATTATTTTGTATTAGCAGAGGTTTCCTGGGACCTGAATATTAATTTAAAGGTTCCTCTAGGATAAAATGGTTGAGAAAGGCTTATCTACACATACCACGGTAATTGGATTAAGGCATTGGTGCTAACAACGCTGTATCTTGGCCTAGGCCGACAAGGCCCAGGCCTAGGGTGGCACTTTGCAGGGGGGGCGGCACGAAAAGAGTCCCCATCGGCTT
Organism: Lithobates clamitans; assembly: GCA_037952925.1. NCBI lineage: Eukaryota > Metazoa > Chordata > Amphibia > Anura > Ranidae > Lithobates > Lithobates clamitans. The sequence continues at coordinate 98,197 of JBBGZY010002310.1, forward strand.
GCGCTATACTTTTGTCATGGGGTGGACTGGGCCAAAAGGCAAATCGGTCTGGCACCCCCATAAAGCAGCCGCACTGCTGCCAGTATGCAGGCATTCCGCAAATGTGGGGAGGCCTGCCGCTTCGTTTTGACTGTCCTATCATCAGAGTGGACCTCTCACCTGAGTTCTCAGCTACAGAGAGACAGATGCCATGTCGGGAGGCTGAAACTGTCTGGAGGAGAATGTCAGCTGACAGGAGTGGGCCAGTAGAGTGAAGGGGGAGGAGCTCTCCACTTTGCGAGGAGACCCCATGTCGGGAGAGGTGCAGTGGAGACACACGAAGGGAGCCAGACAGGCTATAGATCTAGATCTGTATAAAAAATGCACTTTTTATCTATCAAAAAGTGTTTCCCAGCGCTAAACCTTTCATCCGATTTCTAAATTGCTGCATTTGTAAATGTAAAAAGCCAATATAAAGGAATAGTAGTGGTAAAAAAAAGCACTTGTGGGTTTAACCAATTTTTTTGTACAATTCTCCTTTAAGGGGGCGTGGCAAGGGGTGTGTCCTATGCCTGCATTCTTTTGCTGATAGGTGTCCCTCATTCCCATCTCAAAAAAATGGGAGGTATGTTAAAGAGGAAGTGAACCCTTGTGTTTTTTCTGAATTAAGGTGAAAAAACACCTTGCAGTCACCGGCCCCCGAATTTCTGTCGGCGCGTCCCCGCCTTCCCTCTCTCCACGGGTTCCCAGCTCTTGATTGGATAGATTAATAGCAGCGCAGCCATTGGCTCCCACTGCTGTCAATCAAATCCTATGACGCGGGCGTGGAGGGGGCGGGGCCGAGTCCTGCATTTGGCCTCTATGGACGCCGAATGCTGGACTCGGGAGCGCTTCTGCGAAGTAACCCCCTCGGGAGAGCTCTTCTCCAAGGGGGTTCTCTAATGTGGGGAGGAGCCGTAAGAGCCACCGAGGGACCCCAGAAGAGGATGTTCGGGGCCACTCTGTGCAAAAACGAGCTGCACAGTGGAGGTAAGTATGACATGTTTGTTATTTAAAAAAAATAAAAAACAATCCTTTAGTATCACTTTAATAAACAATGGCACCCCTGTACGTCTGCTAAAAGTAACGCGTTTCTGTGCATGTCGGAGCAGAGGAGAGTATTTTGGGGGGGGGTTGTGTGACGCACCTCCTGGTGTGCACCTTTGTTGTGTTGTTATGTGTCAATGACACAAGGGTTACCCAACAACAAGGGAAAACCACTCCTAAGGTTTGATAAAATGAGCCACTCGATTACGGCTTTTAGCGGCACAATCACGGCTCGACTGACCTAGTTTTCAGAGCGTGCGTTTAAAATTCATGGTAAATAGCTCAGCACGGAGCATAAAAGACAGCGAAGACCCTAATGAAACCTCTAGTCCGATGGGCACAGTCAGAACGCAGTCGTGCTGATGCCTCGCGCCCGGCTTTTTAATGAGCTGCTGCTTGCATCATGGTTTCCGCGGCAACACGTCCTTTCCCCACCGTGCAGAAGCGTCTTAATCGCCAGCACTGGTTCTCTATGTGCTTGCACTGTATGCGAAGGACAGGCGACGTGACTCGGAATATCTGGCTCGTTAAGCTCTAATTTGTGCTTAAGCAATTTTGTGTCTGGTGCATTTTTTTTCTCCTTCGTCATTGTGACTACAGCGACTGTCGGGCTTTGGAGATGTGACGGCTGCCCAAAAATTGATCTTTGCTGTATTAGTCTACCCAACGGTACTTTCGAGAACATGCTCCTTACATTGGTGATCAGTGAGAAGAATGCTCCTTACATTGGTGGTCAGTGAGAAGAATGTCCCTTACATTGGTGATCAGTGGGAAGAATGTTCCTTACATCGGTGGTCAGTGAGAAGAATGTCCCTTACATTGGTGGTTAGTGGGAAGAATGATCCTTACATTGGTGGCCAGCAAGAAGAATGTCCCTTACATTGGTGGTCTGTGGGAAGAATGTCCCTTACATTGGTGGCCAGTGGGAGGGATGCTTCTTACTTTGATGGTCAGTCCAAAGAATGCTCCTTACAGTGGTGGTCAGTGGGTAGAATACTCCTTATATTGGTACACTGATGGTCAGACTCAGTGGCAGAAGGTCTCCATTAAATTGGTGGTCCATGGGCAAAGGTCTCTGTTGCATTGGTGGTCAGTGAGAAGAATGCCCCTTACCTTTATGGTCAATTGGAGAAGGTCTCCATTCCATTGGTGGTCATTGGGAAGAATCCTTCATACATTAATGGCCAGTGGGGTGAATATCCCTTAAACTGATGGCCAGAAGGAAGAATGCTCCTTACATTGATGGTCACTGGGGTGAATGTCTCTTACATTGGTGGCCAGTAGAAAGAATGCTCCTTACATTGGTGGTCAGTGGGAAGAATGTCCCTCACATTGGTGGCCAGTGGGAGGGATGCTTCTTACATTGATGGTCAGTCAAAAGGATGGTCCTTACTGTGCTGGTCAGTGGGTAGAATACTCCTTAAATTAGTACTAATATGGCCAGTGGGAGAAAGTCTTCATTAAATTTGTGGTCACTGGGCAAAGGTCTCTATCGTATTGGTGGTCAGTGGGAGAAGTTCTTCATTACATTCGTGGTCATTGGGAAGAATGCTCCATACATTATTGGTCAGTGGGGTGGTCAGTAGGAAGAATGCTCCTTACATTGGTGGTATGTGGGAAGAACATCTTTTACATTGGTGGCCAGTGGAAGGGATGCTTCTTACATTGATGGTCAGTCCAAAGAACGCTCCTTACAGTGGCGGTCAGTGGGTAGAATACTCCTTAAATTGGTAAACTAATGGCCAGTGGGACTTCATATGAATGACACCCCAGTGCACTATGGCAACACACGATGACACCCAAATCTATCTCTCCACCCCTCAGCTCACTCCATCACGCATCACTAACTTACTAACAGACATATCTGTATGGATGTCACACCACTTCCTTCAACTCAACCTGTCCAAAATCGAGCTCATAATATTTTCTCCCCCACGTGCCTCTTCCCCTGACTTCTCTGTCAAGAGCGATGGCAAAACCATCCACCCATCCCCACATGCCAGGGTGCTAGGTGTTATCCTGGACTCTGAACTCTCCTTTTGGTCCCTTTCCAAAGCTTGCCGTCCGAACCTCCGCAACATCTCCAAACTACGTCCCTTCCTAACCAATGAAACTACAAAGGTCCTGATTCACTCCCTGTTTATCTCTCACCTTGACAACTGCAACTCCCTCCTCATTGGCTTACCTTTAAATAGGCTATCCTCTCTTCAGTCCATCATGAATGCTGCAGCCAGACTCATCCACTTTACAAACCGCTCAGCATCTGCTGCCCCTCTCTGCCAATCCCTCCATTGGATGATACTCACCCAACAAATTAAATTCAAAATACTAACAATAACTTACAAAGCCATCCACAACTCGGCCCCCAGCTACATCCCTAACCTAGTCTCATAATACCAACCAAATCGTCCTCTTCACTCCTCCCAAGAAGACCTCCTGCTCTCTAGCTTCCTCTTCACTTCCTCCCATACTCACCTCCAGGACTTCTCCCGAGCCTCTGCCATCCAATGGAATCCCCCTACCCCAATGTGTTAGACTATCTCCAAATCTATCCACTTGCAGACGATCCCTGAAAATTTTTCTCTACAGAGAAGCCTATCCTGCCTCCACCTAACAACTGTACTTTCATTTTCTTCATCAGTTCATCCCCCCACACTTATTACCCTTTTGTATCTCTTGACCCTCCCTCCTAGATTGTAAACTCTAACGAGCAGGGCCCTCTGATTCCTTATGTATTGAGTTGTATTGTATGTGTACTGTCTGATGTATAGGGGGGGGACTCTGATGATGACCCCTAACATTGTAAAGCGCTGTGCAAACTGTTGGCGCCATAAAAAATCCTGTATGATAATAATAACCCATCTGCATCGTAGCACATTGCAATGGACACAGGGCCCGATCTAGCCCATCTCATCTGGGGATGAGTCGCTGACAGTCTGTCACCAAGTGTTACAGAGATGCAGGGAACCAGTGTTCCCTGTTTACTCCGTGTGCTTCTGTATCACAAGTAACGACCAGGATGTAACCTCTGACAGGTAGCGCAAAGGCGGGACGGGAGTGAAAAGGGAATGTTAGTATGGATTAGGTTGTCATTACATTAGGGTGATTAAACAGAACCTGTGCCCCTATTACATCAGTGGTCATCATCAGAGTCCCCCCTATACATCAGGGGTCATCATCAGAGTCCCCCCTATACATCAGGGGTCATTATCAGAGTCCCCCCTATACATCAGTTGTTCCCTTCAGAGTCCCCCCTTGCATTATTGTCCTCACCGAGTCCTTGCGTAGGCTAGGTTCACATTTCTTCTCCCACGTTAGACTGGACTCTGTATCAATTTTCCCATTTCACTCTTTCTTCTCTTTCCTTAGTCCTTGATTCAAGAACAACTTTTAGGATCGGTTCACACCTAAACCGGCCACGGATCGCACAGGAACGCTGTCCATCCCTGTTCTCCGTTTCAGGGACGAATCAGGGCCGAATCTGTGCCTGAATACGGCCCTAAAACATAGCCAAAGACGCACAGCGTTTCTGTGCAGTGCTCTCCGCAGTCGCCCCAGAGATACGTGAACCAGCTTCATAGAGAGCCGGTCACATTCTCCTGCTATGCGAATTGGATGCGGGGGAAATTCGCATCCAATTCGCATATGTGGGAACCCAGCCTTATTAAGTGTAGCACTACCCCCCGAAGGAGCTGCTGATGAATGGTTCCCCTACTCCTGCACAGCCAGGCAACAAGCATTCTCCACTCACATCCAGACACAAGAAACCGTCTTTGAGCTTGCTTTTGTTGTTTTATTAGGGGTGATAACTTGGATGGGGTAAAGGAGTTATGGGATGCCCAACTTGACTGAAACAATAGATGGGGGCAGCTTCCTTCCAATATACAAAAATCCTGGACTATTCTCCCTCCCGGCCTCCACCAGTCTTTGGTGATCAAATCCCCTTAAGGACTAGGAATTATCAGTCGCTTTTAGAGGATAGCACAGTGTGTTATAAGCTGCATTCAGTAGTATCTCCAACTCCTCCGTAGAGAGTGCTCTCAGCTCTACTGCCTGCAGGAACTACCAGCCTTGTCCACCAACCCATCCGGCTCCTCCGAAGATCTCCCAGGGCAAGGGATAGGAATGGTTAACCACGGTGCTGTCCTCCTGAAAGGCTTGCTACATGTTGCAGTCTCTCCCCTTGTGAACCCTGGGTGTGCTGATGTACTCATTCTGTCTTCCCCACTCCCTGCTGCTCCTCAGGCAAGATCCCTTTCAAACCGCAATGCTTTCAGGATCTTCCCAAGCCAGCCCGAGCCCAGCCTGGAGGCAGAGCCCCTTCAGACCCAGGGATGCCTCCTAGGCCACCGATAGACTCATCGGCACTCTATTTTCCACCAGACTCCTCTGTTGGCATGAATCCACCATACTTAAGGGCTGACTCAGCCACCCTGCCAGAACATTCTGCCTGGGGATTGGCCAAGTTCCCTCAAGTATGCAGATCAGCCCTCCTGGCCTCTGCCCACTAACTTCTAGAAGTTTCTCAAAACTTCCAGATCCATGGGGTGGTACCAGGGACCTGCCTCTGTGAGTCATCCAGCCTGACCTGCAGTAAATCCTAACCCAATTTCACACTAACAAATTAACCATTGGTCATAGCATAAATTTGCCTGTACTAATACTAGTAGCACACTAGAGGGTGCTACATACGTGAAAAACATATCCATAGTGCAGTATCTATTAGACTATAAAGATTGTATTCTCATAGTATTATATTTACATTTCATCATTAAAAAGGAATGGCCATATATTAAAACTCTTATATGATATTTCATTAAAAGGCTCACCAGATGTAAAGGACTGGGGTTGATTTACTAAAACTGGAGAATGTAAAATCTACTGCAGCTGTACATGGGAGCCAATCAGCTTCTAACGTGACAAAAAAACCTGGAAGCTGATTGGTTTCTTTGCAAAGCCGTACCAGATTTTGCACTCTCCCGTTTTAGTAAATTAACCCCAATGATTATGCTTGTCAAGTCAAATGTGCACTTCACACAGGCCAGTCTGCTTGCTCCAAATTATTCCACTGGGATTTCTCTGTATTTGTATAAGGACCTACTAGCTCTTTGCTCCAACACTCATCTGTCGCCACATGCACTCCAAATGGTGTCCTCACCTCTTGGTTTCCGATGATCCTCACACTTCACAACTTCAAGTAATTTTCACTTCAGTAAGGAACCCTGCAAGAACCCTGCCCTCCGGCAGCCAATCAGCTTTGCAGACAGCCTGACCTTGTGACTCAATAAACATATCGAGTCCTTTATATATGGTGAGACTTTTATTGTAATATAATTTCAGGGTTTAATCTGTGGTGATGTCTTTGTAATGGTGAAATGTGAGTGTAATGCTATGAGATAACAACTCTACAGCCTGTGATTGACAGTCTCAGTTTGCAAGTTCTCCCATAAGACTGTGCACAGGGGACACATCTATTCCCTCCACTCAAGTCTCAGATTACACTCAGCTCCCTCTTCTATGTGTAACATCAGTACCCCGCATACGGCATTTGTTATTTTGAATAATTCGTAACTTTGGATAAATTCGTATTCGTTACGTTCGACCCTCCTGCTGAGGCTGTACCCTCCTCCCATTTTCGCCCACTCCGTGTCAGAGGTCTCCTCCTGGCCCTTGACCTTTATATCCCTAAAGGAAGGAATGTCCACACATAAATAGAGTTGCTGCACTTAACTGGTGGTACTTGGAAGATGACATAAACAGTCAATCAAATCGACATTATATGCGGAGTCACTTGACAGTATATAGTCAATGACTTTTAGTGGACGGTACGCAATAGTCATATGTGAGAGCATGTGCAGCACTTTTAGTAAGCCATCTTCCCCTAACAGTCTCTCTCTACCTGGGGTCATTAGTACTCACTGAGATGGGATCTCGGCAGTCACCTCCTCCATGAGTACACCTCTCCCAGGGGGATAGCCTTTTTCCAGGGAGCTCTTGGCCTGACCAAGGACACCCGCCTAAAAGCCCTCACCTCCATAAAGGTCCAGAAGTCTACATCTGGCTTGTCTGAGTGCAGGTCCACCTCTGCCCAGCCTCCAGCCCTGTCCAGGGACTACACTTGCTGGCTACATCTGCTTAGATGTGGGATGATTGGCTTCCATGCCCCAGCTGCACTAGGGTTCCTCCAAACCTAACTTATAACTGGGCCCTGACTGACTCACCCATGACATCACTACAAGAGGGCTCTAACTAAAAGAGGCCTAGCACCTGATGACACTGCCTTCTGTAACCAAACACTACTCTGGAACAGAGCCACCTAGTGGCAGACTAGCTAACTGCACCTGCTTACACCCTAGTGATTGGAGAGTTTTAACTCAGGAGGTTCATGAGGGGGTTTTAGGACCTCTGCAGAAAGAGCACTACTTCCAGACAGAAGGGGTCCTTCCCTACAACACATTGGCATGGGACAGGCATTTCTACTAAGGCTGTGGCTTCCTAAAAGAAAGAAAATTAATTGCAAGACTTTTAAAACTGCTTTATGCACCATTATTGTATTTAACTTTGGTGGTAAGCATGTTTGGTCAGATCAGTCTCACACTGTGGCCATTTCCTGTGAATGGAGGTACAGTGATTCCTGGAGTTGCCACCTTTTCTTGAAGCCAAACCCGAACACTTTTGCGGCACAAGGCAATTTTTAATTTTTTTGCAGTAAACACTATAGGATTATAAAAGACCTGGGACACATTTGGGTGCCCCAAGGGGAGTAGTAATGTAGCGCACAGAGCGTGCCAGTGGGTGTGGCCAAATGGCTCTTGCTGACATTATCACCCCACCCTTCAGTGATGCCAAACCGGCCCCCCAAATAGCCGCAGCGGCAACAGATTGGTGTATGACTAGCTCGGTTACTTGGGGAGCCACAGCCTGGTCTGAATAATGTGTCCGGGTTTCAGTCCACCTCATGATTCAACACCCGAACTGTCCGGGTGAATCCTGGACAGGTGGCAACCCTACTGATTACCTCTGTGCCAATCAAGAAGACAAGTAAAATAGGAAATGAGTAAAATAAAATAGCAAGATTTTGACTTTTTTCTGTTTGACTAGTCAAATACTAATCATTTTTTTTTTCATTAGCAGGAAAACATACTTTTAGCTAAAACATTTTTAACAAATATTTGTGTTTTTAAAAAAAATTAAATAAAAAATAATAATACCATCACTGAGCATTTTTAAGCAGGTCATAAGGAACTGTTGAAAATACACATAAAAAGAGGCTTGAGACAGTGAATCCCTATGTGATCCAACGTTTTACTTCTGGTTGGAGCTGAAAGTGAATACCATGTAGACATTTAAATACACAATTGATATACTGCACATAATGTATATATTTGAGAAAATATTTATTATGCTGGTTAGTTGTATTGTGATCCAAAATAGCAGAGCTGGATTCATGGCCTCAAATTTCGCGCAGTGTCTTCTGCGCACGTCTATTATGATTAATAATTCTTTTCTTGATTTAGAACACACTTGGGGAGTTCTAAAAATTGAGTCCCATAGTTTATTATTATCAGTTAAGCCCTGATGAAGAGGGATTGTCAGCCCCGGAAACACGTCGGATGCCTTTTATCTTCTTGTCACATTAATATCATCAACAATAAATGATTATGGAGTTTTAAGAAGACCTCCTGAGACACTTTTTGTCTTTTTCATTTGTATTCCTCAATTTGGGAGGGCCCCTGCTTTGTGGTAGTGTCAGGACCCTTGTCTGAACCTGCGACCTTTGCTGTGTCCGGAAATGTCTCTTCTTGCTGAGCCACCTGGGATGCTGTGACAGCTCCCTGAACATTTCTTTGAATGATCTTGCCTTGAACCTTGTTTCTCTTGAACCTTGAACCCTTTACTCCTCCCATGATATTTTAGTCATGCCTTTGCACTTTCTGCTTGCCAGATTATTGTGCTCTCTCCAGCCAATATCTCATTCTTGTATGCAGACTCCTCTGGCATGTGTATGTATCCGTATATTTGCTACCGCTCGTTACCGACCTTTGGCTTGTTCCTCGACTTTGTTTCTGCTTGATCCCAACCTGTGACCAATTGTTACTGACCTTTGGCTTGGTTACTGACTACACTTTTGCTTGATCCCTACCTGCTATACTGTACCTGCTACATGACCCCGGGTTGCTCACCTCCTGGTGGGGTGATCCTGGACCCCCTCCTGGTACTAACACGCAGCAAAACCCATCGCCACCATCAGGAGCTCTGGTGAACACCAATTAGTGCTTAGACTCCGCACCTCGGGTGAGCCTGTGACCTGCTTGTATACCTATCCAGCTGGTCGATGGAAGCCTCTCTACTACTATAACTACTGGTCTCCCAGCCTGACCCCTGACCGTGACATAGGGCTGCCAAAGTTAGGTCAAGCCCAACCAACACCTCTTGTTTGACGGACAAAGGACCCAAGTTCAGTGCTGAACACCTACTTTTTCCTTATATTTGCTACCGCTCGTTACCGACCTTTGGCTTGTTCCTCGACTTTGTTTCTGCTTGATCCCAACCTGTGACCACTTGTTACTGACCTTTGGCTTGGTTACTGACTACACTTTTGCTTGATCCCTACCTGCTATACTGTACCTGCTACATGACCCCGGCTTGCTCACCTCCTGGTGGGGTGATCCTGGACCCCCTCCTGGTACTAACACGCACAAAAACCCATCGCCACCATCAGGAGCTCTGGTGAACACCAATTAGGGCTTAGACTCCGCACCTCGGGTGAGCCTGTGACCTGCTTGTATACCTATCCAGATGGTCGATGGAAGCCTCTCTACTACTATAACTACTGGTCTCCCAGCCTGACCCCTGACCGTGACATAGGGCTGCCAAAGTTAGGTCAAGCCCAACCAACACCTCTTGTTTGACGGACAAAGGACCCAAGTTCAGTGCTGCACACCTACGTTTTCTGGGACTCACTTTTTCAAAGGCAGTAAAGTAATATGGCTTAATTAAAGTACAACCCCCAAATGATTGGGTTATGGGGAGCTGTAGAGCTTGCACACCTCCCAGCTTTTTGAGATAAGAAAGAGAGAGACACCTTTTAAGCACAAAGAGCACACACAAGGACACACACCCTTCCATGCCCCCACCTACGTTGACCATGAAGAAATAATACACAAGAAGATTGGATAGACCTACTCGTGCTCCCTCTACTTTTACCTTAATCTGGTTGGATGGAAGGTTTAGTGTAGAGCAGCCTTTCTCAAGCTTTTCAACATAGAGGAACCCTTGAAATAACCTTCCGGTCTTAGGGAACCCCTGCTAAAAATGACTATATCTACAGCTCATTATACATTAGTGTGATGGTCAGTGGGAAGAATGCTACTTACACTTGTGATCATTGAGAAGAATTACCCCGTTACAGATAGCTAAAAAGATCAATGGTGTCAATGGGAACTTATCCGAAAAGGAGAACCTGCTCAAGGAACCCTTAGCAACCTCTGGAGGAACCTTAGAATTCTATGGAACCCTGGCTGAGAAACCCTGGTGTAGTTTTAGTACTGTAGTTACATTTTAAGGAGGTCTTTATATCAGAACAAAAAAAAAGACCGCGTAGGAGAAACCTAGGAAAGAGGAAGTTGGTTCTAAAAGAAGGACTGTCCCTCCAAACGGAGAATAGTTGTGCGTTATGATGGGGTCAACCCTTTGCAATTCAAAAGAGCCCTGATTGGTTTAGAATGCGACCCCTTCCTCTTCCAGTGTGAGTGCTGCTTTTCAATGTTTTACAAGAAAATAATATAAAGACATATTCAGGTAATAAATTATTTTGTTTTAAACCCTAATATCAAACCCTAAATTTTTAAGCACTTGCAGCAGCTGATTTAATCCCTTACTGGGTATCGTATCTTTTAATCCTAATCTATGTTCCAATTTAAATTGAAGCCGTGACCACAGCTCCAAGTTTCCTCTTTCATGCTGGCTCCTTTATCTTGCAGCATCTTAAATATGTACAGTGCCAGTAATAAAATTAATAAATACAGTGGAACCTTGGTTAACGAGTAACGCGGTTAACGAGCGTTTTGAAAGACGAGCAGCTTTTTTTTTTTTAAATTCTGACTCGGTTTGCGAGTGTTGTCTCGCAAAACGAGTAGAATTCCAGCTAATGGGGTCTGCAGTACCGCATTTAGCCAGAGGTGCGGGGGCGCCGATGACACTCGGAACGGTTCGGAGCCGTTCGGACATACTTGGAAGCACTCGGAAATACTCCGTTCCCAAGTGTTTCCGAGCCATTCCAAGGCTTTCCGAGTTCAGCCGAGCTGTCCCCGAGTATTTCCGAGGCTCTCTGGCGCCCCCCCACCTCTGGCCACATGCGGTATTGCATGCAATAGAAGTCAATGTGGAACAAATTGTCTTCCTTTCCATTGACTTCTATGGGGAGACTCGCTTTGATATGCAAGTGCTTTGGATTACAAGCATTCTCCTTGATATGCTTGTAATCCAAGGTTCCACTGTAAATGGAATGCATGCAGGGACTAGAGTTGTGCCTCCCTACACTGTGTGCATCAATAGAAACACACAGCACTATAGCCTAGGATGGCAAGGCACTGCTTTGCTCCTCTCCCCCCCTCCTGGCTGGAGACTACATTGTCCATTGTTAACTCTTTCCTGTGAACACTGGAAATTCAGGGAAGCAGCACTGAGAGAGCAGCTGAAAGTTGCAACCTATTACTGTGCTCAATGTTTTAAGCTAAAAAACACTGAGGGCTTAAAGTGGTTGTAAACCTCAGCCATGAAATATGAACAAAGCATATCCCTCTATGGTGTGTACTTGTCTCAATCCAAAGCACTAAGTGTAATTTCTGTCTGCTGCCGCCTTCCTCTGCTGTCAACATGAATCACTTTTGACAAGTTATCCTGACACCAAGAGACAAATGGTGACGGGGGAGGGACCTCCAGCTGATTGACAGCCTCAGCCCTGTCCCTGTGTGCTGTGTGAAGGGGGGTGTGTCCCTTCCCTCCAATCAGCTCTCCGAGCTCTCCTCACTGATCTCTGCAGTATGTGACCTCAGCTCTCATGCCCTGTACACACGGCGGGTTTTGCCGTCGGAATAAACTCTGAAGGTTTTTCCGACGGAGTTCCGTAGGAATTCCGCTTAAGCGGTCTTGCCTACACACGGTCACATCAAATTCCGACCGTCCAGAACGCGGTGGCGTACAACACGTACGACGGGACTAGAAAAAGGAAGTTCAATAGCCAGTAGCCAATAGCTTCCGTCTCGTACTTGCTTCAGAGCATGCGTCGTTTTTGGTACGGCGGAACGGCATACAGACGAGCGGTTTTCCCGATAGGAATTGGTTCCGTTGGAAAAATTTAGAACATATTCTCTTTCTAGGTCCTTCAGAATTTTCGACGTAAAAAGTCCGATGGGGCACACACACGATCGGAATATAAAAAAAGCTCCCTTTGGACATTCTGCTCGTGTGTACATGGCATTAGCCCCCTGTTTTCTGAAAACTCAGACAAGCTTTATTAATTCTGAACTTTGAATGGAAGTAGAGAAGAGAAGACGGCAGATAAACAGGTCCAACTTATGTAGGATTGCTTTCATTTCTCTGTGTCACCTGAGGACAGTCACTTCACTGGGCGTCTGGAAGGGTTTACAACCACTTTAATACTACTTTAATGATTTCTTAACACATATGTAAACTAAACTGTTATGAAATATGTGCCTGGGATGCACCTTCAAAGTGATGTTGTCTCTTGTGAAGTGAGGTCACGTTGTGGCAGAACACGTAGGAACCGCGTGGAAATGAGGTCCACCTTGACATTCATGCTGCCATTGAATTATGATGAAGACATTACACACAATAAATACCAATGACTTCTACTACAAAGTGAAGCCATCTTTGTTGATGGTGGCATCTGTTTTCCTTTGGACATCATGACCCGCATCGGCCACCTTACGTTTGTGTCTAATTTGTAGGCTGATGAGACTTTTGGACGGTGAAGTGCTGCAAGGCTTGTGCCGTGTCTCTCCTCCCCGGGTGACGTGCTGATTGTGAAACCGGCGTGACCCGACTGGCAGTCCGGGCTTCTCTCACGAAAGCAAGCGGTGCCACATGGCTATCTGTCTCCTGGGGTTGTCGATCATCTCCTGCCAATGGCTTTTTCCTGTAGCAGTCTGATGTGACCCCAGACCGCAGGTCCCCAGGGAATGACTCGGGCCCCCGCCGGGTTCCTGGCAGAGCATATCTATCTCCACGCTGACCTCTTTCAGCAGCTCCGGCGGCACCTCGAACATGATCATCTCGTTCCAGACGGGATTAATTTTGTGCTTTGCCCTTTTGCTTTGTTTCTTCTTGAGTCTTTGAGACTGATGCCAGAGAGCGACCTTCACGTAGAGATCTGCAGAGGGACACAAGTATTGATCCATGCATTATGAACACAAAGTACTCTGCAGATTCCCACTCCACCTTTAAAGCAAACCTAACCCCAGATTATGGACATTCAAGTATTTATACATTCTTAAAAAGTAAATGAACTTTAAAACAGTCATCACTGATCTGTGTAGCTGCAGCCACTGTGGAGTAATTGGTCTTCAAAGTAGACATACTGAAGTCCTTAAGACTTTCTCGCAGCAGCACAGCTCATCCTGCTTACCCAGTAGCCTTATTTTATTTTTCATATTCTGCATGACAAAGAAACAAGCCTTGAAATTTCATCCACCAAGGGAAATAGCCCTGCAGAATTACCTTGCATGGATTGGTGGATTTACGCATGAGGGTGGGACAATGATTTCACAGCAACTCCCATTACTTTGCTCTCCTGGAACTGCTGAAACAAAGTTGTCAGCACATGCTATACTGGCAGATTCACATAAATCAGGAGCTGAGCTGTTGGGTCAATACTGAGAAAGGGGGGAGGGTGATCTGAGCGTTTGATTAACTGAGCTCCTAGATCACTGCTAGGAGAGGGAGCAGGGTGAGGTGAGCTCCTATGTCACTGCTGGGAGAGGGGAACAGGGTGAGCTAAGCTCCTAGGTCACTGCTAGGAGAGGGGAGCAGGGTGAGCTGAGCTCCTAGGTCACTGCTGGGAGAAGAAGCAGGGAGAGATGAGCACCTAGGTCACTGCTAGGAGAGGGAAGCAGGGTGATCTGAGCTCCTACGTCACTGCTGGTAGGGGGGTGCTGAGCTCCTGAGTTACTACTAGGAGGGGAAGCAGGGTGAGCTGAGCTCCTACGTCACTGCTGGGAGAGGGGAGCAGGGAGAGCTAAGCCTCCAGGTCGTTTATGAATAAAATAAATAGGATTGGTCCCAGCACAGAACCCTGGGGGACCCCACTACCCACCCCTGACCATTCAGAGTACTCCCCATTTATCACCACCCTCTGAACGCGCTCTTGTAGCCAGTTTTCAATCCATGTACTCACCCTATGGTCCATGCCAACGGACCTTATTTTGTACAGTAAACGTTTATGGGGAATTGTATCAAATCCTTTCGCAAAATCCAGATACACCACGTCTACGGGCCTTCCTTTATCTTGATGGCAGCTCACCTCCTCATAGAAGGTTAATAGATTGGTTTGGCAAGAACGAATCTTCATGAATCCATGCTGAGTGCTTATTACTGCTAATGATATCGTTCCCATTACTAAAATCTTGTATATAGTCCCTTATCATCCCCTCCAAGAGTTTACATACTATTGATGTTAGGCTAACTGGTCTGTAATTCCCAGGGATGTATTTTGGGCCATTTTTAAATATTGGTGCTACATTGGCTTTTCTCCAATCCGCTGGTACCATTCCAGTCAGTAGACTGTCAGTAAAAAGATGAGCTCCTGAGTCATGGTTGGGAGGGGGGGGGGCTGAGCTCCTGCGTCACTCCTGGAAGGGGGGAGCTGAGCTGCTGAGTCACTGCTGGGGGGGGAGCCGCTGGTGGGCCAAGCTCTTGAGTCACTCAGAGTAGAGCAGGGTGAGCTAAGCTCCTAAGTTACTGCAAGAAGAGGGGGCAGGGTGAGCCAAGCTCCTGAGTCACTGCTACTGCTAGGAGAGGGGAGTAGGATAAGCTGATCTCCTGCATCACTGCTTGGCCAGATGAGCAGGGTGAGCTGAGCTGCTGAGTCACTGCTGGAAAGGGGAGCAGAGCAAAGTCCAGCATGCATGGGTCACAAAGAAGCAAGCTCTGAAACGACATCCACCAGGCACAATAGCCCTACAGCACTGCCTTGCGTAGATTGGTGGGTTTTCACATAGGGGGTGGGACAATGAATTCATTGCAGCTGACATGATTGAATTGGGAGCTTTTTGTATCAATCCTATTGGAGATGTGATAGCTAACACTGTTTTCAGTACAACAGAACAATGTGACCAGTCAGTGGCTTGGGTCATTTTTAGAATATTAAGTCATTTCTTTTCATCCTCCTGCACAGACCTTACCTTTTCCCAGAAGGTTGTTGTTTTGGCTGGAATGTATGTTCCTGGCTTTGATCAGGACCACGATAAGACGATTGGCTGCCGGTAAGTAACTCATAGACAGGAGGACTTCACTAGAGTGTTCAGCATCCTGTGGAAATAAAATCACCGGATAATGAAAGCTGAACTCCAAGCAAAATGGCGAGCAACTCAAGGCAAACATTTTCTTGGGAACTCCTGAATTCACTTATCAACTATTTGTGGGCTCAAGAGGCAGCTGCTTTGGGCCCCACAACAATGACTGGGCCCAGGGCAGCTGTCCCTTTTGCCCTGTGCTAAAGACGGCCCTGAAGGAACCATTATAATACGTACAGTATATGTCAACTCCTTTAGGGCTCATTCAGATGGCCAATAAAGACTGTTTGTTAAGAATATGTAAATGCTTGAATGTCCATTCACTGGCTACAGAAGCACTTTACCCACTTTACCCGTCCAGCGGTTTATGAATTACTCCTGGCTGGCGGCTTTGTTGTTCCCCAGTGACAGTGGTGGCCCATCCATTAGCACCACCCCCCATCTATACGTCCGGCCCCCTAATCTACATGCGGGGCGCCGGACACATGGATTTCTATATGGGTTTTTCTTTTTTTTGAAGCACATGATTAGAGCCGGAGGCTCTAATTGGCTTAAAAAAAGGGTGGGCTCGGGGCGCAGAGTACTGCGCCCCAAACCCACCCACTTGTGTGACAATAGCGAATGCATATTCACTGTTGTCTTCCTCATTCTCCTCCCGGCCAATCAGGAAGCCCCTATTGGCCAGGGAGTCTTAGGCAGCTGTCCGTCTCCCATGGAGGGGGTCGTGCCCAGGAATCTCCGCCGCCTGTTTCCCGAGGGGTGTGGGGGTGGTTGTATGATCAACGCCGTTCGCCTCTGGCAGGGGTGAGGGGGGTTGATGGTGTTAGTTTGCCGCCCCACCCCCAAAATAGTGACCACCAGCTGCCACTGCCTACCGATGTACCCATACATTGCGTGCCCCCTGTCTCTCATGCTGTGGTCAGACACAGCACAAATTTTGTTGGAAGGCTCACAGCCAACGATTTTGGCTGTGAACTTGCTGAGTCCCTTCCCCGTTAGCTAGGACCAGTCCCTGATTGCCCTGGGCCACTATCACAGTCACACTAGAAAGGTGACAGGCAGTCAGAAAGTCAGAGTTGCATTAAAAGCTGCATGAACTCCAGTATATATACCATAGTTTGTAGGCGCTATAACTTTCACACAAACCAATTAACCACTTGACCTCCAGAAGATTTACCCCCCTTCGTAACCAGACTATTTTTTTTGCGTGTTACATTAAATGACAATTGCGCAGTCGTGCAACGCTGTACGCAAATAAAATCGATGTTCTTTTTTTCCCCACAAATAGAGCTTTCTTTTGGTGGTATTTGATTACCTCTGCGTTTTTATTTTTTGCGCTAAAAACAAAAAAAAAAAAATTTTGAAATAAAAAAATATAAACAATATTTTTTCTGTTATAAAACATATCCAATAAAAACATTGAAAAAAAAAAACAATTTTCTTTATAAATTTACATCAATAAGTATTCTGCTAAATATTTTTGGTAAAAAAAATCCCAATAAGCTATTAATTGGTTTGCGCAAAAGTTATAGTGTCTACAAACTAAGGGATATTTTTATTTATCTATTTATTTTTTACTAGTATTGGCGGTGATCAGTGACTTATAGCGGGACTGCAATATTGCGGCGGACATTCTGACACTAACTGACACTTTTTGGGAACCAGTGACACTCATACAGTGATCATGATCAGTGCTAAAAATATGCACTGTCACTGTACTAATGATACTGGCTGGGAAGGGATTAAACATGTAAGGGCAATCAAGGGGTTAACTGTGTGCTTAACCAGTGATCTACTATACTTTGTGAGGTGCTTTTACTAGGGGAAGAGAATGAATTTGATCCCTGCTTTGCTTTTGGACACAAACTCCATCCCTTTCCTCTTGTCAGAACGGCGATCTGCAAAACTAAGCCCAATCAGCCCCATAGAATAGAGAGTGTACTGTCTTTACTTGGTCTAATTTAATAGGTAGACTATAGAGGGGCAGACTATACACAGAAACAAAGTAACACAATAACACACACTGACAGTATGTTTTGAGAATGACACAAATATACATTTTCACAAAGTCTGCTGATTCAGTGTTTTTAGATCTTTTTGTCAGATGTTCTGGTATACTGAAGTATAATTACAAGCATTTCATAAGTGTCAATGGCTTTTATTGACAATTACATGAAGTTTATGCAAAGAGTCAATATTTGCAGTGTTGACTGTTCTTCTTTAAGACCTCTTCAGTTCCCCCCGGCATGCTGTCAATCAACTTCTGGGCCACACCCTGACTGATGGCGGCCCATTCTTCCATAATCAAGTCTTGGAGGTTGTCAGAATTTGTGGGTGTTTTTCGTTCACCCGCCTCTTGAGGATTGACCACAAGTTCTCAATGGGATGAAGGTCTGGAGAGTTTCGTGGCTAAGGACCCAAAATGTTGATGTTTTGATCCTATAGCCCAGGGATATGCAATTAGCGGACCTCCAACTGTTGCAAAACTACAAGTCCCAGCATGCCTTTGCCTCTGGGTGTCATGCTTGTGGCTGTCAGAGTCTTGCTATGCCTCATGGGACTTGTAGTTCGGCAACAGCTGGAGGTCCGCTAATTGCATATCCCTGCTATAGCCACCTAGTTATCACTTTTCCCTTATGGCAAGGTGCTCCATCATGCTGGAAAAGGCATTGTTCCTCACCAAACCCTTCTTGGATGGTTGGGAGAAGTTGCTCTCGGAGGATGTTTTTGTACCATTTTTTTTCATGGCTGTGTTCTTAGGCAAAATTGTGAGTGAGCCCACTACCTTGGCTGAGAAGAAACCCCACACATGAATGGTCTCAGGAGGCTTTACTGTTGGCGTGACACAGGACTGATGGTAGCGCTCACCTATTCTTCTCCGGACAAGGTTTCCTCCAGATGCCCCAATCAATCGGAAAGGGGATTCATCAGAGAAAATGACGTTACCCCAGTCCTCACCAGTCCAATCCCTGTACCTTTTGCAGAATATCAGTCTGCCCCTGATGTCTTTCCTGGAGAGAAGTGGCTTCTCTGCTTCCCTTCTAGACACCAGGCCATCCTCCAAAAGTCTTCTCCTCACTGTGTGTGCCGATGTACTTACACCTGCCTGCTGCCATTCCTGAGCAAGCTCTGCACTGGTGGTGCCCCAATCCCTCAGCTGAATCAACTGTAGGAGACGGTCCTGGCACTTGCTGGACTTTCTTGGGTGCCCTGAATCCTTCTTCACAAATGCAGTGGAAATGTTTTTTATGGAAATAAGTTCATTTTCATGGCAAAGAGAGTTTTTGCAATGAATTGCAATTCATCTGATCACTCTTCATAACATTCTGGAGTATATGCAAATTGCCATCATAAAAACTGAGGCAGCATACTTTGTGAAATTTAATATTTGTGTCATTCTCAAAACTTTTGGCCAAGGCTGTACATTGAGCTGATCACAGTTACATATACTGTATATGTCTATAGTCTCCCTACATCAGGCATGTCCAAAGTCCGGCCCGTGGGCCAATTGCAGGTTCAATGCGGCCCCACTGGTAATTTGTATATATATATATATATATATATATACATATATATATATATCTTTTGTGGCCCCCAACTAATCCCATAGCGCCGCACATTGCTCGGGGATTCTTTGGAGGGCCACAAAAGATATATACCATATTTATCGTTCTGGCAGCCTCGGAGGGGACAGGGTGGGGGGGCAGGACGAGTGCCGACAGATTACATACAGGAGAATCTCCTGCTTACTCAGCGGCCCCTGTAATAGGAAGTCCCGTCTCCTGGGATGCCATTGGATGACTGTTCTGTCTATCATAGGAGGACTTTGTATTAAAGAGGCCGCAGAGTAAACAGGAGATCCTGTATGTAATCTGTTGGCGCTCATCCTGACCCCCTCCCTGTCCCCTCCGAGGCTGCAGATGGGCATCGATCAGGCTGCACTGATGGCAATGGTGAGGCTGCATTAATGTCAATGGTGAGGCTGCATTCATGGCAATGGTGAGGCTGCATTCAGAGGCTGCATTCATGTCAATGGTGAGGCTGCATTCATGGCAATGGTGAGGCTGCATTCACGGCAATGGTGAGGCTGCATTCAGAGGCTGCATTAATGGCAATGGTGAGGCTGCATTCATGGCAATGGTGAGGCTGCATTCAGAGGCTGCATTCATGGCAATAATGAGGCTGCATTCATGGCAATGGTGAGACTGTATTCAGAGGCTGCATTCATGGCAATGATGAGGCTGTATTCGTGGCAATGGTGAGGCTACATTCATGGCAATGGTGAGGCTGCATTCATGGCAATGGTGAGGCATCATTCAGAGGCTGCATTAATGGCAATGGTGAGGCTGCATTCATGGCAATAATGAGGCTGCATTCATGGCAATGGTGAGGCTGCATTCAGAGGCTGCATTCATGGCAATGGTGAGACTGTATTCAGAGGCTGCATTCATGGCAATGATGAGGCTGTATTCGTGGCAATGGTGAGGCTGCATTCAGAGGCTGCATTCATGGCAATGGTGAGGCTGGATTCATGGCAATAATGAGGCTGCATTCATGGCAATGGTGAGGCTGCATTCAGAGGCTGCATTCATGGCAATGGTGAGGCTTCATTCATGGCAATAATGAGGCTGCATTCATGGCAATGGTGAGGCTGCATTCATGGCAATGGTGAGGCTGCATTCATGGCAATGGTGAGGCTGCATTCAGAGGCTACATCCATGGCAATGGTGAGGCTGCATTTAGAGGCTACATTCATGGCAATGGTGAGGCTGCATTCATGGCAACGGTGAGGCTGCATTCAGAGGCTGAATTCATGGCAAGGGTGAGGCTGCATTCATGGCAATGGTGAGGCTGCAGATGGGCACTGATTAGGCTGCATTGATGGGCACTGACCCTAATTTTGCTTCACAGTTCTTTATTTAAAATTTAGTTTTTTTCCCTGAAACGTCCCTCTTAAAGTGAAGGTGTTTGTTATATGCCCATAAATACGATATATCCAAATAACACGCCCAAGCTCATCCTTGGACTCTTCACCACACACACAGCCACAAAAGGCAAGAGAATTCTTGTTGGGCGGTGTATTAGTTAATTTGCATTTAATTTTAAAGGTTTAAAGAATGTCAGGCAAAATGGTCGGCCCCACACATGTTGACTTCATCAAATCTGGCTCTCTTTGAAAAAAAAGTTTGGACACCCCTGCCTTACATCTAAACAATTAAAACTCACAAAATCAGATAAGGAATAAGGTTGTTGTTGTTTTTTCTTTTTTTTTTCCTCTCACTAGCAATCAGTATTTATAATCTAGATGTAGAAAATGGAACTGCGATAATAAAGCCCAGATTTGTGTGATCAGTGACGTCTCTCCCACCGGCAGGATATTAAATCGGGGAATGATGATATAGATGCTACAGATTGTGATATGTGTGGATCTATAAATAGCCACCTGAACCCCCCCCCTTCTCCTCTACAAGTGATTCAGGAATGATCTACACCAGCCGTTTCCTCCAGGGTCCCTGATGACGCAGACAGCCATCTCTGCTCTAATCTAGGACAAGCTGATCTGGGAGGAGATGCCGCAGGTCTGTGCTCTCTAACCAGAGCTTGCATGCTGCCTCTGTAATAATACAGATGTTATTAAAGTGCACCTGTCATCGGAGCAATAAAGGGCAACTGTGCCCCAAAGTGGAGCCTTCCATTAAGACATTCTAACAGGGCGGTGGAGAAGCAAAGGGCGGGTGACAATGTGCAGTTGCAGGAAAGACAAGAATTAGTGATCCTGTTGTTGTACAATGTATGGATAAAGCATTCAAATCCCAACTCCTTTCCCTTAGCCACGCAAGCAATCAGAATGTAATATTGCAACTTTGCAGCAAGGTGGAAGTATGCACAGACACAAACTACACAGGCATGAGGATTTACATGATGGTATCTTCTCTGAGCCGCCATCTCAGTTCAGGAAGTAGATTGTGTCCCTGGATGATACCTGAACAAAAATGGTGCTGTGTTTCTGGATAGATAGAAAAGCAGATGAAGCATACATAGCTCCCAACTGTCCCTGATTTGGAGCAATGTCCCTCTGTCCCTCTTTCCTCCTCATTTGTCCCTCATTTTGGTCTGATCTATATAGTTGTATATAAAATGCTCTTTTTATCTTTCAAACAGTGTTTCCCAGTGCTAAACCTTTCATCCAAATTCTAAATTTCTGCATTTGTAAATTTTTAAAAGCCAATATAGAGGAATAGTAGTGGTAAAAAAAAAGCCCTTGTGGATTTAATGAACCTTTTTTTTTTTTGGTTAATTCTCCTTTAAGTGGGTGTGGCAGGGGGTGTATCCTCTGCCTACATACGTTTGTTAGTAGGTGTCCCTCATTCCCATCTCAAAATGTTGGGAGGTATGGATGAAGGCATTGTCAGGAGGAGAACTGTGGCCTCTGTGGTAGGTAATAAATACCTGGAAGTGTTACACTTTCACATTACTTACTTTTTTTTCACCTTAATGCATCCTATCCTAAACACCTGGCAGTGATCGCCCCCCCCCCCCCCCCATTTTACTTACCTGAGCCCTGGAACTTGACCCGGTGGGGATGCGCTATCTCTCTGCCCGAGGTTCCCGGCTCTTGATTGGATAGATTGATAGCAGCGCAGCCATTGGCTCCCGCTGCTGTCAATGAAATCCAATGGAGCTGGGGGGTGGGGCCGAGTCATACATTCGGCCTCTATGGACACCAAATGCTGGTGGTAAGGCGGAGCTTTCCTGACCACCAATGTAAGGCGGAGCTTTCCTGACCACCAATGTAAGGGGGAGCTTTCCTGACCACCAATGTAAGGCAGAGCTTTCCTAACCACCAATGTAAGGGGGAGCTTTCCTGACCACCAATGTAAGGGGGAGCTTTTCTGATCACCAATGTAAGGGGGAGCTTTCCTGACCACCAATGCAAAGAGGGTCTTTCCTGACCCCTAATGTAAGGGGGAGCTTTCCTGACCACCAGTGGAAGGGGAATCTTTCCTGACCACCAATGTACGGAGGCTCTTTCCTGACCACCAGTGGAAGGGGAATCTTTCCTGACCACCAATGTACGGAGGCTCTTTCCTGACCACCAATGTAAGGAGGCTCTTTCCTGACCACCAATGTAAGGAGGCTTTTTCCTGACCACCAATGTAAGGGGAAGCTTTCCTGACCACCAATGTACGGAGGCTCTTTCCTGACCACCAATGTAAGGAGGCTCTTTCCTGACCACCAATGTAAGGGGAAGCTTTCCTGACCACCAATGTACGGAGGCTCTTTCCTGACCACCAATGTAAGGAGGCTCTTTCCTGACCACCAATGTAAGGGGAAGCTTTCCTGACCACCAATGTACGGAGGCTCTTTCCTGACCACCAATGTAAGGAGGCTCTTTCCTGACCACCAATGTAAGGGGAAGCTTTTCTGACCACCAATGTAAGGAGGCTCTTTCCTGACCACCAATGTGAGGGAACACTACAATTTTCATTATCAGCATTTCTTTTCTTCCCATTATTATTTGTATAATTTAATAATTGTGTACTATACAGAGTAGCACTGGGTGTCAAATACGCTAAATTCCTTATTTGTTTATTGATTCTTAAGCTTCAACTTATCGATCACACTAATGTACAGAGATCTGTAGATATAGTAATTATTGACAGGGGTTCCCTGAGACCCAAAAGCTATTTTAAGGGCTCCTCCTGTTAAACAGTTTGAAAAAGGCTGCTCACCTGTAATCTGCAATCCTACCCCCCCGCAGTACTCCTATTCTGCCACAAGATGCCCTCGGTCTTCTCATCATTTAACCTCAAGGACAACAAGATCATTCAAGCCACAAGACTGAGAATACTTTGAATGATAGAGACCCCGCCCCCAAGGAGCACCCTTTATGTATAGTATATTCATACAGCGAGCGTCGCTGACATTATAAGATCAGTGCCATTCTATGCATATCCTCTCACCAATGGAGAAGATCATGAGCTGAAGAGGGGCCAGCATGTCAATTGACCAGCCAGAAGACTTTGGGGAAAAAAAAAGTTAAAACGGAATGTAATTCCCAAAAGAGAGTTAGTTCCATTTTAACACCCCTCCCTCCCCAAGCAGAATTGTGGGAATTTTTAAAATCATTTTTCTATTTTTTTACCAGCCGGAAGACTTTGGTAAAAAGTGAAAGTGGAAAGCACTCCCTACTCTGCGCCTCACTGGTGCCGCCATCTTGAATTCATTTTTGTCACTTGTGCAGAAACGCTGCAGGGGTCTTTACCAGGTCTAAGGGCCCCTTGCACATGCGCATGCACACTGTGTGGACCCCTGCCAGTAAACTGACAGACATCTGTGCTGCTTCTGCACATGTGCGGGATTCCGCAATCCGCCCCCTGGGATGAATGATGTAGAAACCCCAGGAGGCAGTTTGATGGACAGCGCACATGTGCAGAAACACCTCACTGGACCCCAGAGTGAGCGTTCCTGCACCTAGCAGGGTCCGGGTACGTCATTCTCGCCTATGACCCGAAATTTAGGTAAGAAAATATTTAGTTGTAAAGCTCAGACATTAAATATAAACAAAGCATATCCCTCTATAGTGTGTACTTGTCTCAATCCAGAGCACTAAGTCTCATTTCTGTCTGCTGCCTCCTTCCTCTGCTATCAGCATGAGTCACTTCTGACAAGTTTTCCTGACACCAAGAGAAAAAAAGGTGACAGCGGAGGGACCCCCAGCTGATTGACAGCCTCAGCTCTGTTCCTGTGTGCCGTGTGGAGGGGGGTGTCCCTTCCCTCCAATCAGCTCATAGAGCGCTTTTCACTCAGCTTTGCAGTGTGTAACTTCAGCTCCCTGCCCCGTGTTCTGAAATCTCAGACAAGCTGTATAATTTCTGCAATTAAAACGGCTGTAGAGAAGAGATGGCTGCAGATAGACAGGTACAACGTATATGGGAGTATTTGTTTCATCTCTGTGTATCACCTGCAGGGCCGGGACAAGGGGTGGGAAAAATTTAGTTTGGATGTTGTACGACCGCACAATTGTCATTCAAAGTGCGACAGCGCTAAAAGCTGAAAATTGTCCTGGGCAGGAAGGGGGTAAAAATGCCCGGTATTGAAGGGGTTAAACTTGGCTTCCTTGTAGTTCCTGGCATTAGAACTTCTAATCCTCCGTCTCCCGCACAGCGATTGCTGCACAGCGGATAGATATGACAAATCACGGGTGTGAGTTAGCGATTGCTACAATGACGTCTGTTGCTAAATATAGGCGGCATCGGACGTAATTATTCTGCGGCGGAATTTTTATTGTTTGTGATGGAGGCACCTCCGCTCTTCTCTCCGCTCTTCTCTCCGCTCCTCTCTCCTCTCCGCTCTTCTCTCCGCTGTGATAACTTTGCTGATTGAATTTATTACTCACGCCTAAATGCCGTATAATGTGAACTCTTCCCTGATGATGACAGTTTTGCTCTGAATACAAAGAGCTTCATTCTCACCCAAACAAAGGATCTTGTTTTCAAACAAGAAGCTGCTGAAATCCTCCAATGTAACTCCATAGGAGGGGGAGATTTACTAAACCCGGAGAATTCACAATCTGGTGCAGCTCTACATAGTAACCAATCAGCTTCCAGGTTTTATTGTCAAAGCTTAAAGTGGTTGTAAATCATTACATATATAATCAGTGACGTGACTAGCTTCAGCTGATACACAGAGATGAAACAAATCATCCTACATACGTTGCACCTGTTTATTTTATTTTAATGTATACAGCTTGTCTGAGCTGTGAGAGCTGAAGTTACTCTGCAGAGCTCAGTGAGGAGAGCTTTGAGAGGTGATTGGAGGGAAGGGACACCCTCCCCCCCCCACACACACACAACACATCAAAACAGAGCTGAGGCTTCCAATCACAGGCTGTGTGCTGAATCCCCCTCCCTGTCACCTTTCTTTCTCTTGGTGTCAGGAAAACAGAGGAAGGAAGCAGCAGTCAGAAATGAAATTCTATGTTTTGGTACTTATGAAAAAGATTCTTTAGATTGACTTCTAGTAGTGAAATGGGTTGGTTTACGTCTTCCACACTATCTTACTTTTTTCTGTGCTGTCCATTCTCTTTTGTTCTTTTTATTTGGATCTCGCCAAAAGTAATATAAATTGTCACACAAAATGGTAACAATCTCTGACCATCTCTTGTATCAAACTGACTATCTCCTGTATCATGTCTGCAGTCTCTGACCATCTGTTATATCATGTCTGCAGTCTCTAACCATCTATTGTATCATGTCTGCAGTCTCTGACCATCTCTTATATCATGTCTGCAGTCTCTGACCATCTCTTGTATCATGTCTGCAGTCTCTGACCATCTCTTATATCATGTCTGCAGTCTCTGACCATCTCTTGTATTATGTCTGCAGCCTCTGACCATCTCTTGTATCATGTCTGCAGTCTCTGACCATGTCTTGTATCATGTCTGCAGTCTCTGACCATCTCTTGTATCATGTCTGCAGTCTCTGACCATGTCTTGTATCATGTCTGCAGTCTCTGACCATCTCTTATATCATGTCTGCAGCCTCTGACCATCGTTTGTATCATGTCTGCAGTCTCTGACCATCTCTTGTATCATGTCTGCAGTCTCTGAACATCTCCTGTATCATGTCTGCAGTCTCTGATCATCTATTGTATCATGTCTGCAGTCTCTGACCATCTCTTATATCATGTCTGCAGTCTCTGACCATCTCTTATATCATGTCTGCAGTCTCTGACCATCATTTGTATCATGTCTGCAGTCTCTGACCATCTCTTGTATCATGTCTGCAGTCTCTGACCATCTCCTGTTTTATGTCTGCAGTCTCTGACCATCTATTGTATCATGTCTGCAGTCTCTGGCCATCTCTTGTATCATGTCTGCAGTCTCTGATCATCTGCTGTATTATGTCTGTAGCCTCTGACCATCTCCTGTATCATGTCTGCAGTCTCAGACCATCTCTTGTATCATGTCTGCAGTCTCTGACCATCTCCTGTATTATGTCTGTATCCTCTGACCATCTCCTGTATCATGTCTGCAGCGTCTGACTATCTCTTATGTCATGTCTGCAGTCTCTGACCATCTCTTGTATCATGTCTGGAGTCTCTGACCATCTCTTGTATCATGTCTGCAGTCTCTGACCATCTCTTGTATCATGTCTGCAGTCTCTGACCATCTCTTATATCATGTCTGCAGTCTCTGACCATCTCCTGTATCATGTCTGCAGTCTCTGACCATCTCTTGTATCATGTCTGGAGTCTCTGACCATCTCTTGTATCATGTCTGCAGTCTCTGACCATCTCTTGTATCATGTCTGCAGTCTCTGACAGCCTTCTATAGTATTACATTCACTAAATATTATGTGGGGCCCTTTGGTGGCATCAGGGGCCACACTCGAGGCCCTCTATACCGAGTCAGTTGACCACCACTGGTCTAGACCTTGGCTCTTGAGGTACTGCTGTTGCTCTCACCTTTTCGGCTGCCCTGAGATCCACCCATCGCGCTGTGCCAAACGGTATGCCGACATTGGCCAGGCTCAGGGTGATCTCCCCGGCCACCTGGTGCCTGGAGAATCGGTCGCAGTTGCGCAGGGTGAGGGTCAGCGTGGCTTGGGCTCGGTCCTCCTCCTGCAGGGGGAACAACAGAGCTTCTTCCCAGACGGTGTGCGCCGATCTTTTCACCAAGGCGGTCTGCGCCTCCGTCCGTCCGCCCTGCTTCTTCAGTGTGCCCATAACGTAGCAGTGACTCCCAGAATCCTCCTCTCCAGGCAGCAGAACACCTACAGCTTAATCACAGGACAACATTTCATTGATGTTTGATGTTCAAATGTCTTTTACGATTATTTTTTTATTTTTAATTTTATTTATTTTTTTATTATTTCTTGTTTTGATATTTTTTGAGCACATCTAAACCAAAAAACAAAGTTTTCTTTTTCTCTCCCCCCCCCCCTTATTTTCCCCTGGTGACCCATAGAATAACACACATCCCCTCCCTTCATGTCTACACTCATTCCTCCATTGTATCTATGGAGGGATCCACAGGCTGGGCTTCAAACATGCCTGGCTTTGCTCATCTCCATTACAAGTGGTGGGTTGATGGGACTAGTAGTTTACACAAGGAAGAAAAAGCTCTGCACTTTCTTTTCAACTTACAGGTAGTGACATGGATATGGCATTTCTGGCAGGATCAACAGTTATTCTGTACTTTCTGAAAATATTCTTTGCCTGAAAAGGTAAAACTAATACAGCCACCACATCTAAGGTCTAGTAAGCTGCAATATATACATTTTTTTTGTTTTTTTTCTTTCGCATTTCATGTATTTTTTTGGATTTCTGTCGGGATCAACAGGTATTTTCTGTACTTGCTGAAAATATTATTTGCCTGAAAAGAGAAAACAAATGCAGCCACCCCATCTAAGGACTGGCAAGCTGCAATATACAGTAAAACCTTGGATTACGAGCATAATTTGTTCCAGAAGAATGCTTGTAATCCAAAGCACTTGTATATCAAAGCGAGTTTCCCCATAGGAAATAATGGAAAATCAGATAATCTGTAACACACCAACTGCTTGTCTATGCAGTACCGCATGTGGCCAGAGGTCCGGGGTGTGCCAGAGACACTCGGAAAGACTCGGAGACAATCAGAGACACTCGGGAACAGTCTATGTAGTACCGCATGTGGCCAGAGGTCCGGGGGGTGCCAGAGACACTCGGAAAGACTCGGAGACCACTCAGAGACAATCAGAGACACTCGGGAACAGTCTATGTAGTACCGCATGTGGCCAGAGGTGTGGGGGTATCGTGATTGGGAGTGTTTCTGAATATCTCCGAGCATCTCTGAGCATATCCGAGTTTTTCTGAGAGTCACCGGCACCCCCGCAGTTCTGGCCAAATGCGGTACTGCACACCCCAGCGGCTTGAATCCTGCTTGTCTTGCGAGACAACGCTCGCAAAGCGAGTCAGTATTTAAAAAAAAAAATAGCTTGTATTGCGAAACACTCTTAAACCTCATTACTCGCAATCGCTGAATGCCTGTGACAGTTCTTAAACTTGGTGAGCTCACCTGGTGGCACCGCCCCCTTGTGGCGTCACTGACCCAGCATGGGGCGGTGCCACCAGGTGACGTCGCTAGGTGACCCCACCCCTTACCTATTTAAGAACTGTCACACGGTGGAGCAGGCATTCGGCGGTTAACCTTTAAGGGTAGAGCGTTTTTTTTTTTTCCTTTTGTCGGGTCCAGCGGTGCATCGTGATTGACAATGGATCTACATCGGGGGACATTTTTTTTATTTAAAATGTTTTTTAATAAAGGACTGCCTCCTGTCTTTATTTATTATTGACACTTTTTTTGGTGAATGAGTAGGGGTACAATATACCCCATACTCATTTACGTAGGGGTAGCCAGGATCTGTGGGCCTTCCAGATTCCGATAAGCCCCCCGCCCGCAGACCCCCACAGCGACCTCCCAGGGATGTGGGGAAGAGGCACTTGTCCAAAGCACCTCCCCCATGTTGAGGGCATGTGGCCTGGTATGATTCAGGAGAGAGGCTCGCTTCCCCCCACCTTTCCTGGCCTGCCAGGCTGCATGCTCGAATAAGGGTCTGGTATGAATTTTGGGGGGACCCTACGCCATTAAAAAATAAAATTGGCATAGGGTTCCCCCTCAAAATCCATACCAGGCCCAAAGAGCCCCGCTCCTTAACAACCTATTGACTGTGCACTCGGTGGGCGAACATCCCGCCGAACGCACAGAAAACGGCACACACCCGAAGTGCCGATGTTCAGGCCAAACGTACGCTCGGCCCCGACCATTCGCCCATTCCTATTAGGGAGGTTATGGTTTTCTTACAGTTCAAAAGACCAGAAAAAAGCATCCTCTGTGCTGCAATTATCTGAAGTAAAATTGCATTGGACACAACTTCTGTGTATTTTATAAGAGTTAATCTGCCTGTGGATTGTGCCAAGTTAGCAGATGACCATACAGTCTGGACGGACTGGGTCTAAGGAGGTATGACAATGCATAAAGCTGCATTTGAACAGAACATTGTTATTGGATTTAGATGTGCTTTAAAGATAGTTCGCTAATCCATGTCGATTCCTCTATTAGCCAATATATATACCCAGAACTGCTTTGTTCTCTAAAACATCCAGTCAGGATTTAGGAAAAAATAGAATGTTCAAAACGTTTTTTTTTTCTTTTGCTACCATATTAGCAGTTTTGATATGAACTAATCAGAGCCTAAAACACACAAAGGCCTCACCTTCCAGGAAAGACACACAGAGCTCGGCTGTCTGACGGTCATATCCAAGGGAGTAACGCAGCTTCGGTACATGATGAGGGCTGTTCACCTTCTCCAAATCCTCATTGTCAGAAGAGGGAGTGTTCACACACTGATCTGTAGATAGACAGATGATAGGAGATCGATAGATAGATAGATAGATAGATAGATAGATAGATAGATAGATAGATAGATAGATAGATAGATAGATAGATAGATAGATAGAAGATAGATAGAAGATAGATAGATAGATAGATAGATAGATAGATAGATAGATAGATAGATAGATAGATAGATAGATAGATAGATAGATAGATAGATAGATAGATAGATACAAGATAGATAGATAGATAGATAGATAGATAGATAGATAGATAGATAGATAGATAGAAGATAGATAGATAGATAGATAGATAGATAGATAGATAGATAGATAGATAGATAGATAGATAGATAGATACAAGATAGATAGATAGATAGATAGATAGATAGATAGATAGATACAAGATAGATAGATACAAGATAGATAGATACAAGATAGATAGATAGATAGATAGATAGATAGATAGATAGATAGATAGATAGATAGATAGATAGATAGATAGATAGATAGATAGATACAAGATAGATAGATAGATAGATAGATAGATAGATAGATAGATAGATAGATAGATACAAGATAGATAGATAGATAGATAGATAGATAGATACAAGATAGATAGATAAATAGATAGATAGATAGATAGATAGATAGATAGATAGATAGATAGATAGATAGATAGATAGATACAAGATAGATAGATAGATAGATAGATAGATAGATAGATAGATAGATAGATAGATAGATAGATACATGATAGATAGATAGATAGATAGATAGATAGATAGATAGATAGATAGATAGATAGATAGATAGATAGATAGATAGATACAAGATAGATAGATAGATAGATAGATAGATAGATAGATAGATAGATAGATAGATAGATAGATAGATAGATTGATACAAGATAGATAGATAGAAGATAGATAGATAGATAGATAGATAGATAGATAGATAGATAGATAGATAGATAGATAGATACATGATAGATAGATAGAAGATAGATAGATAGATAGATAGATAGATAGATAGATAGATAGATAGATAGATAGATAGATAGATAGAAGATAGATAGATAGATAGATAGATAGATAGATAGATAGATAGATAGATAGATACATGATAGATAGATAGATAGATAGATAGATAGATAGATAGATAGATAGATAGATAGATAGATAGATACAAGATAGATAGATAGATAGATAGATAGATAGATAGATAGATAGATAGATAGATAGATAGATAGATTGATACAAGATAGATAGATAGATAGATAGATAGATAGATAGATAGATAGATAGATACAAGATAGATAGATAGATAGATAGATAGATAGATAGATAGATAGATAGATAGATACAAGATAGATAGATAGATAGATAGATAGATAGATACAAGATAGATAGATACAAGATAGATAGATACAAGATAGATAGATAGATAGATAGATAGATAGATAGATAGATAGATAGATAGATAGATAGATAGATAGATAGATACAAGATAGATAGATAGATAGATAGATAGATAGATAGATAGATAGATACAAGATAGATAGATAGATAGATAGATAGATAGATAGATAGATAGATAGATAGATACATGATAGATAGATAGATAGATAGATAGATAGATAGATAGATAGATAGATAGATAGATAGATAGATAGATAGATAGATACAAGATAGATAGATAGATAGATAGATAGATAGATAGATAGATAGATAGATAGATAGATTGATACAAGATAGATAGATAGAAGATAGATAGATAGATAGATAGATAGATAGATAGATAGATAGATAGATAGATAGATAGATACATGATAGATAGATAGAAGATAGATAGATAGATAGATAGATAGATAGATAGATAGATAGATAGATAGATAGATAGAAGATAGATAGATAGATAGATAGATAGATAGATAGATAGATAGATAGATAGATACATGATAGATAGATAGATAGATAGATAGATAGATAGATAGATAGATAGATAGATACAAGATAGATAGATAGATAGATAGATAGATAGATAGATAGATAGATAGATAGATAGATAGATTGATACAAGATAGATAGATAGATAGATAGATAGATAGATAGATAGATAGATAGATAGATACAAGATAGATAGATAGATAGATAGATAGATAGATAGATAGATAGATACAAGATAGATAGATAGATAGATAGATAGATAGATAGATAGATAGATAGATAGATAGATACAAGATAGATAGATAGATAGATAGATAGATAGATACAAGATAGATAGATAAATAGATAGATAGATAGATAGATAGATAGATAGATAGATAGATAGATACAAGATAGATAGATAGATAGATAGATAGATAGATAGATAGATAGATAGATAGATAGATAGATACATGATAGATAGATAGATAGATAGATAGATAGATAGATAGATAGATAGATAGATAGATAGATAGATAGATACAAGATAGATAGATAGATAGATAGATAGATAGATAGATAGATAGATAGATAGATAGATAGATAGATTGATACAAGATAGATAGATAGAAGATAGATAGATAGATAGATAGATAGATAGATAGATAGATAGATAGATAGATAGATAGATAGATAGATAGATACATGATAGATAGATAGAAGATAGATAGATAGATAGATAGATAGATAGATAGATAGATAGATAGATAGATAGATAGATAGAAGATAGATAGATAGATAGATAGATAGATAGATAGATAGATAGATAGATAGATAGATAGATACATGATAGATAGATAGATAGATAGATAGATAGATAGATAGATAGATAGATACAAGATAGATAGATAGATAGATAGATAGATAGATAGATAGATAGATAGATAGATAGATTGATACAAGATAGATAGATAGATAGATAGATAGATAGATAGATAGATAGATAGATAGATAGATACAAGATAGATAGATAGATAGATAGATAGATAGATAGATAGATAGATAGATACAAGATAGATAGATAGATAGATAGATAGATAGATACAAGATAGATAGATACAAGATAGATAGATAGATAGATAGATAGATAGATAGATAGATAGATAGATAGATAGATAGATAGATAGATACAAGATAGATAGATAGATAGATAGATAGATAGATAGATAGATAGATAGATACAAGATAGATAGATAGATAGATAGATAGATAGATAGATAGATAGATAGATAGATACATGATAGATAGATAGATAGATAGATAGATAGATAGATAGATAGATAGATAGATAGATAGATAGATAGATAGATAGATACAAGATAGATAGATAGATAGATAGATAGATAGATAGATAGATAGATAGATAGATAGATAGATAGATAGATTGATACAAGATAGATAGATAGAAGATAGATAGATAGATAGATAGATAGATAGATAGATAGATAGATAGATAGATAGATACATGATAGATAGATAGAAGATAGATAGATAGATAGATAGATAGATAGATAGATAGATAGATAGATAGATAGATAGATAGATAGATAGAAGATAGATAGATAGATAGATAGATAGATAGATAGATAGATAGATAGATACATGATAGATAGATAGATAGATAGATAGATAGATAGATAGATAGATAGATAGATAGATACAAGATAGATAGATAGATAGATAGATAGATAGATAGATAGATAGATAGATAGATAGATAGATAGATTGATACAAGATAGATAGATAGATAGATAGATAGATAGATAGATAGATAGATAGATAGATAGATAGATAGATACAAGATAGATAGATAGATAGATAGATAGATAGATAGATAGATAGATACAAGATAGATAGATAGATAGATAGATAGATAGATAGATAGATAGATACAAGATAGATAGATACAAGATAGATAGATAGATAGATAGATAGATAGATAGATACAAGATAGATAGATACATGATAGATAGATAGATAGATAGATAGATAGATAGATAGATAGATAGATAGATAGATAGATAGATAGATAGATAGATAGATACAAGATAGATAGATACAAGATAGATAGATAGATAGATAGATAGATAGATAGATAGATAGATAGATAGATAGATAGATAGATAGATAGATTGATACAAGATAGATAGATAGAAGATAGATAGATAGATAGATAGATAGATAGATAGATAGATAGATAGATAGATAGATAGATACAAGATAGATAGATAGATAGATAGATAGATAGATAGATAGATAGATAGATAGATAGATACATGATAGATAGATAGATAGATAGATAGATAGATAGATAGATAGATAGATAGATAGATAGATAGATACAAGATAGATAGATACAAGATAGATAGATAGATAGATAGATAGATAGATAGATAGATAGATAGATAGATACAAGATAGATAGATAGATAGATAGATAGATAGATAGATAGATAGATAGATAGATAGATAGATAGATACAAGATAGATAGATAGATAGATAGATAGATAGATAGATAGATAGATAGATTGATACAAGATAGATAGATAGATACAAGATAGATAGATAGATAGATAGATAGATAGATAGATAGATAGATAGATAGATTGATACAAGATAGATAGATAGATACAAGATAGATAGATAGATAGATAGATAGATAGATAGATTGATACAAGATAGATAGATAGATACAAGATAGATAGATAGATAGATAGATAGATAGATAGATAGATAGATAGATAGATAGATAGATAGATACAAGATAGATAGATAGATAGATAGATAGATAGATAGATAGATAGATAGAAGATAGATAGATAGATAGATAGATAGATAGATAGATAGATAGATAGATAGATAGATAGATAGATACAAGATAGATAGATAGATAGATAGATAGATAGATAGATAGATAGATAGATACATGATAGATAGATAGATAGATAGATAGATACAAGATAGATAGATAGATAGATAGATAGATAGATAGATAGATAGATAGATAGATAGATAGATAGATAGATAGATAGATACATGATAGATAGATAGATAGATAGATAGATAGATAGATAGATACAAGATAGATAGATACAAGATAGATAGATAGATAGATAGATAGATAGATAGATAGATAGATAGATAGATAGATAGATAGATAGATACAAGATAGATAGATAGAT
Source organism: Lithobates clamitans (assembly GCA_037952925.1). Classification (NCBI taxonomy): domain Eukaryota; kingdom Metazoa; phylum Chordata; class Amphibia; order Anura; family Ranidae; genus Lithobates; species Lithobates clamitans. The sequence continues at coordinate 133,342 of JBBGZY010002310.1, forward strand.
AGATAGATAGATAGATAGATAGATAGATACAAGATAGATAGATAGATAGATAGATAGATAGATAGATAGATAGATAGATAGGATTCCATTGATTGATTGGTACGTTGATTGAATGATTGATAAGATTTGGATACATAAAGAAGATTGAGCAGATAAATAGATAATTATAGATGGATAGATTTCACTGGTTGATTAATTTATTTATTTGATCGAATGATTAATACGATTTGGATGAATACAAAGGATAGATGGATGGATAGATTTCCTATGTATCATGTAAAACACGCAGCTTGATTGATCTCCCATGTATTTTGGTCTCTTAAATATATTTTACTCAAGGAGAGATTCCTATTACAGATCCTGATGATTTGGATGCAGATGAGTCCCGGTGACAGTTGACATCCCGTGTACAGCACATGACGAGTGATGACATGTGTCCTACATACATACAATCTACGGACATCTCCGGGATGAGTCACGGCCAATTACCGTATATTGGTACAGCTCTTGTCTCACTCCAACACTATACAACACACCGAAAACAGCCGACACTCCACAACAAGAGGACTGTGGAGATCACTTATGACGAGTTATGCTTTTCTCATCCTTTATTGAGGTTGTTATAGAAACGATAATTACATTGCGAGTCCACCGTGACATGGGTTTTAAGTTTGTAGTAAGCTGAATCATCCATCAGCAACTCAAGAAATAAAAAAAAAAATGATATATATAAACACACACACTATATTTGCTGCTAAAAGGCACACGGGGTTCTCACAAATACAGACTGAGGGGCTCCAGAATTGTTTTAAGCAGGGAGGAAAATTGGTCTTTCATTTCTACTCCCGGTGTTGTAATTCCCAGATTGGATTCTGGAGTTCAGAGACTTCAAAGAGTCTTGGGAGGGATTAAGCCTCTAACCAGTGGCGGCTGGTGGTTTTTTGTTTGGGGGGGGCGGCAAACAAACCTTCCCCCCTCGTCTGCCAGTCCAACGGCACTTACCCCATCGGCGGTGGGGATCGGTGGGCACACAGCAGTGGGGACCGGCAGGCACACAGCGGTGGGGATCGATGGGCACATCGGGCAGGGGCTCAGGTTGCGGCAGGCATCTGACAGCATCTCCTGTGTCCTCTTCTCTTCTGAGATCACGGGGGCTTCCACCGTGCACCTACTCCCCTCCTCCTAGGGGTCCAATAGGATCGCCTGATCTTTCAGCCAAACGGGTATCCTGATTGGCAGAGAGGCGATTCAGTGTTAGAAAAGCAAATATTCATTTGCTTTTCTAACACACCTGGGTGGGCTCTGAGCGCAATGCTCTGCACTCAGAGTCCACCCTATTTTGAACCCTTTTAGAGCCTATGGCTCTAATCAGGTGCTTAAAAAAAACAAACACCCCTCATGCACCCACCATCCTGAAAGGGGCCAGACACATGAATAGGGGGTGGCTTCCGAACCAGGAAAGAGGTTCACCACCTGCTTGTCCTCCTGGAGCGGTGATATCTTTCTTTTCCATGAATAGGGGGTGGCCGTGGCAGCCGTGAATAGATTCATATGCATGAATCTATCCATTAACCATATAGGAGGTGGCGCGGATAGAGGGGGCAGCGCCCATAATGAACGGGCCGCCACCTAACCCTTCTCCAGGTCTTACCGGAGACCAGCAGACTGAGTGGGCAGGGATGCGCACCTTTTATAATGAAGGGCCTAACAGCAGTTGAGAGCTCCACCCGGGAGACAGGAGATCCCTACCCAGAGGCCGGGACGTGGGTCAGAGCAGCAGGGAGCAGAAACTGCAGAAATGCATAGGAGCGGGCTTCGGGTGCCCATATCTGCAATGGCCGCTGACAGAATACCCAGGGGAAATATATAATGAAAGATTTTACAGGTGCATATTATGTGGACGGGTATACAGTAGGGATATCCACATTAGATGCTGCAAGTCACAAGAATCCCGAGGATGCTTTATGACAATTTTGGATAGAAGGCTGTAGCTCCTATTTAAGGATGATGATGTAAGTACTCACCATATGTACTGGCCGTACCCACAGGCAATTTCCTAGCAGTTTCAATCTCTTTCAACCAGCTTTTGATCACAAAAAACAATCAAATACATCAAGGCAAGCTGCTGTGATCCCTGCCGCGTACAGTAAATACATACTGTAATAATGATAGGTAGCCTTAGGCCGGGTGATCTTTTTTTTTTTTTGCTGTAGAACGTTGGATTAAAGTGCATGAAAACTACACTGTACATTTGTCTTATTGTATATAGTGAACATAAAAGAATCTACAGTGTAAATGATCAGTATAGTAAACAAGGAAAATCATTGTCTGAGTATCCTTTTCGAAATGCATTCTGCCACAAAGAAAAAAAGAAACAAGTTATTCCAGCAATTCAACCCAAAGAGGAGTCCTGGAACCTTTTGCCTTTATATTTGGATACAATGTATATCCAATAGAGTTATATTATCTTAGTCCCCATTCCCCACTTACATACCTCCCAACTGTCCCTGATTTGGAGCAATGTCCCTCTGTCCCTCATTCCTCCTTATTTTTCCCTCATTTTGGTCTGATCTATATAGTTGTATATAAAATGCACTTTTTAATCCATCGAAAAAGTGTTTCCCAGCGCTAAACCTTTCATCTGATTTCTAAATGGCTGCGTATGTAAATTCCAAAAGCCAATATAAAGGAATAGTAGTGGTAAAATAAGCACTTGTGGGTTTAACCAATCTTGTTTTTTTGTACAATTCTCCTTTAGGGGGGCGTGGTCAGGGGTGTGTCCTATGCGTGCATACTTTTGCTGATAGGTGTCCCTCATTCCCATCTCTGAAAGTTGGGAGGTATGCACTTATGCAACGCCCAAGGTTTTGGCAGGTGCACTGCGCTTCCATTTATTCCTAATGGCATCCAAAACGCACCAGCCAACACACATGCGCTGGTAACTTACTGCCATGCATTGTAGTGCGATGCAATTTACAAAAAGGTGTCAGCCCTTCTTTGTCGCATGTAGGCCAGCCCATTCAAATGAATGGGCCGCCATAAATGTGACTCACCTAAAAGCGCAAAAACACAGATGGGCTGTTGCACCTGCATAGGTGTGAACGAAGCTTTTGGCTCTGCTTGTAGAAGACTTTTTCCAGTTGACCGAGAATTAAAGGTTCAGTCCACTCAAAAGTGACACTTCAGGCTGGTGGTAAATAAAGCCAGATGTTGGCTTCCAAGATAGCTCAGGAATTCCAAGCAATAAAAGCTTCCTGCCATGGTATCTGTTGAGTTTCTGTTGCTGGCCACCATGGGTGTTCTATAAATTTAAAAGAAAAAAATGGAAATGCTCAACAGGAGGAAAGGGACCCCTTCACATTGGCCAGGGAAGGTATGTTGAACTATGGAGGCCTTACCACCAAATCCATGATCTCTCTACAGAAGACTCTAATATTGGTTATGAATGGGATGACCCAAAGCAGGAGAAAGGTTCTATTAGACATACTGGGCCTTCATGCTGGATAGGGCTATTAAACAGTAGTGATGGCCATACATTGGGCTACTAAACAGTAGCGATTGGTCATACATTGGGCTATTAAACAGTAGTGATGGCCATATAATTGGCCAGGAAAGGTATGTTGAACTATGGAGGCCTTAACACCAAATCCATGATCTCTCTACAGGAGACTCTAATATTGGTTATAAGTGGGATGACCCAAAGCAGGAGAAAGGTTCTCAGAGACATACTGGGCCTTCATGCTGGATAGGGCTATTAAACAGTAGTGATGGCCATACATTGGGCTACTAAACAGTAGTGATGGTCATTCATTGGGCTATTAAACAGTAGTGATGGCCATATAATTGGTCTACTAAACAGTAGTGATGGCCATACATTGGCCTACTAAACAGTAGTGATGGTCATACATTGGGCTATTAAACATTAATGATGGCCATACATTGGGCTACTAAACAGTAGTGATGGCCATACATTGGGCTACTAAACAGTAGTGATGGCCATACATTGGGCTACTAAACAGTAGTGATGGTCATACATTGGGCTATTAAACAGTAGTGATGGCCATATAATTGGTCTACTAAACAGTAGTGATGGCCATACATTGGGCTATTAAACAGTAGTGATGGTCATACATTGAGCTACTAAACAGTAATGATGGTCATACATTGGGCTATTAAACAGTAGTGATGGCCATACATTGGGCTATTAAACAGTAGTGATGGCCATATAATTGGTCTACTAAACAGTAGTGATGGTCATACATTGGGCTATTAAACAGTAGTGATGGCCATACATTGGGCTACTAAACAGTAATGATGGTCATACATTGGGCTATTAAACAGTAGTGATGGTCATACATTGGGCTATTAAACAGTAGTGATGGTCATACATTGGGCTATTAAACAGTAGTAGGTCATACATGGCTGAGGACTCCAGTGTAAAGGAATTCATTAGGCACCTCTTGACATGTTGATCATGTTGTCACCAGCTTCTCAATGGACAATGAATGAGCACCATCATCATATTGCTGAGGTCATCTCAGTGTAAGTGGCCCAGACCTCTCTTCTTTCAGCTCCCAGTGCTTGAAAACAGGAAAGGTTGGAAGCTTCATGTAAAGTAATAAAACCTGTTTGGCTTGCAGTGCTTAACCTTCCACTCTGATACTATCCACATATCACTAAACAATTGCTCCTTCGTAGATTCACTTACAAGGTCTTTCGATCAGATTCCTTCCTTCCCTCCTTAGGAAGTAAGAAAAAATCTCCCAAGAATGTGGGAAATCTCAGCAGTCAATGGAACAACTGTCCCCGTTGGAAGATTTTTGCCCATTCTTGCCCCACCGATGACTCAAAGTTTTCGTTTTTCAATCGCTTTCACTTTTGACAATGGTCATCAGGACAAGTAGAGAGGATAGTTTTCCCCAGCAGTAAAATCCTGACCTGTTCTAACTCTTCCACACTATCCAATTTATTTTTTTTTTTTTTTTAAAGTTAACCATGGAATGTGGTTAATATCAGGATAATTGACAATTGGCTGTCAGGTAAAAGTTATTTATACTTTAAGGCTGAACTCCCGGATAAGCAAATATTGTCTGAATAAAAATACATTTGTCATGTGTATTCTTCCATGAATCTCGGTGTGCTTTGTGTATTTCTTCCAGATCTGTGCAGTAATTCCAGTGTAAGACTTTCCCTCTGTAATAAAGACCGATCACTGCTGCTCTCCCTCCTTGTGCAGAGGGACTGGTCTTGTCTCCGCCTAGGGTTGCCACCTGTCCGGGATTCAGGTTTTTTTGCTCAGGGAATAGGTGCAGGAACTACACCCTTCCAAGTCACACTTCATCTATGCCCCCTACCCGTCTCTGAACACCATCTCTTGGTTCCACCCCCTACCCACCTCCCAGTACAGCACCTTTCAGAGAATACAGAACCGAGTATTTTGTGCTACTCAGTGATTTCTATGAAATTTGGTAATGAAAACAAGAAAGAAATTAAAACATCTCTTGCAATGAGCAACAATAGATCCCACTCCAGCAACAATAGACCCCACTCCAGCAACAATAGATCCCACTCCAGCAACAGTAGAACCCCCCAAAAACAATAGACCCCCCACACAACAAAAGACTTTCCACCCAGCAACAATGGACCCCCCACACAACAAAAGACTTCCCCCCAGCAACAATGGACCCCCCACACAACAAAACACTTCCTCCCGACACAACAAAAGACTTCCCCCCAGCAAAAGTGGACCCCCCCACACAACAAAAGACTTCCCCCCAGCAACAGTTAACCCCCCACACAACAAAAGACTTCCTCCCAGCAACAGTGGACCCCCACACAACAAAAGACTTCCTCCCAGCAACAGTGGACCCCCACACAACAAAAGACTTCCCCCCAGCAACAGTGGACCCCCCACACAACAAAAGACTTCCCCCCAGCAACAGTGGACCCCCACACAACAAAAGACTTCCTCCCAGCAACATTGGACCCCCACACAACAAAAGACTTCCCCCCAGCAACAGTGGACCCCCCACACAACAAAAGACTTCCCCCCAGCAACAGTGGACCCCCCACACAACAAAAGACTTCCCCCCAGCAACAGTGGACCCCCCACACAACAAAAGGCTTCCCCCCACACAACAAAAGACTTCCCCCCCAGCAACAGTGGACCCCCCACACAACAAAAGACTTTCCCCCCAGCAACAGTGGACCCCCCACACAACAAAAGACTTTCCCCCCAGCAACAGTGGACCCCCCACACAACAAAAGACTTCCCCCCGCAAAAGTGGACCCCCAACACAACAAAAGACTTTCCCCCAGCAACACTGGACCCCCCACACAACAAAAGACTTCCCCCCGGCAACAGTGGACCCCCCACACAACAAAAGACTTCCCCCCCACACAACAAAAGACTTCCCCCCCAGCAACAGTGGACCCCCCACACAACAAAAGACTTCCCCCCCACACAACAAAAGACTTCCCCCCCAGCAAAAGTGGACCCCCCACACAACAAAAGACTTTCCCCCCAGCAACAGTGGACCCCCCCACACAACAGAAGACTTCCCCCCAGCAACAGTGGACCCCCCCACACAACAAAAGACTTTCCACCCAGCAACAGTGGACCCCCCACACAACAAAAGACTTCCCCCCCGGCAACAGTGGACCCCCCACACAACAAAAGACTTCCCCCCCACACAACAAAAGACTTCCCCCCAGCAACAATGGACCCCCCACACAACAAAAGACTTCCCCCCAGCAACAGTGGACCCCCCACACAACAAAAGACTTCCCCCCCACACAACAAAAGACTTCCCCCCCAGCAAAAGTGGACCCCCCACACAACAAAAGACTTTCCCCCAGCAACAGTGGACCCCCCCACACAACAGAAGACTTCCCCCCAGCAACAGTGGACCCCCCCACACAACAAAAGACTTTCCACCCAGCAACAGTGGACCCCCCACACAACAAAAGACTTCCCCCCAGCAACAATGGACCCCCCACACAACAAAAGACTTCCCCCCAGCAACAGTGGACCCCCCACACAACAAAAGACTTCCCCCCCACACAACAAAAGACTTCCCCCCCAGCAAAAGTGGACCCCCCACACAACAAAAGACTTTCCCCCAGCAACAGTGGACCCCCCCACACAACAGAAGACTTCCCCCCAGCAACAGTGGACCCCCCCACACAACAAAAGACTTTCCACCCAGCAACAGTGGACCCCCCACACAACAGAAGACTTCCCTCCAGCAACAATGGACCCCCCACACAACAAAAGACTTCCCCCCCCAGCAAAAGTGGACCCCCCAAACAACAAAAGACTTTCCACCCAGCAACAATGGACCCCCCAACACAACAAAAGACTTCCCCTCCACACAACATAAGACTTCTCTCCAGCAACAGTGGACCCCCCAAACAACAAAAGACTTTCCACCCAGCAACAGTGGTCCCCCACACAACAAAAGACTTCCCCCCAGCAACAGTGGACCCCCCACACAACAAAAGACCCCCCCCAGCAACAATGGACCCCCCACACAACAAAAGACTTCCCCCCAGCAACAGTGGACCCCCACACAACAAAAGACCCCCCCCCCAGCAACAATGGACCCCCCACACAACAAAAGACTCCCCCCAGCAACAGTGGACCCCCCACAACAAAATACCACCCCAGCAACAATAGACCCCTAGTAGAAATAACAGATTTCTCAGCAGCCAGCATCAATGAGACTCTCCAGCAGCCAGCAACAATAGACCTCTCCCTCAACAGTAGATCCCACCCAGCAACAATTGACCCCCCAGCAAGATAGGACCCCCCCCCACCAGCAACAGTAGACTATCCCAGCAACAATAGACACCCACCCCAAAACAGATCCCCACCAGCGATAATAGATACCCCAACAGCAAGCATCAATAGACCCTCCAGCACCACTTTCCAGTAATACATTCAGTGCTGGAGGTGCCGGAACTGCGTTCCCCCCGCGTTCCCGCTGAAAAAAAGCCCTGCCGGGATTTACCCGGACAGTTGGGGTTTTGAATCCTGTGTCCGGGTTTCAGACTGCCTGAAACTCGGACACATTATTCAGACTGGACTATGGCTTCCCAGCAGGGTTGCTGGCTGCAGTTGTCTAAGCTGAGAGTGTCTGTTACACTCAATTTCACACTGCCCAGGGGAAAGGGCTCGATCTGCTCCTCTTCCTCCCGCCCCTACCCCTCTGTGTCTAACCACATTCCAATCCCCGGCGCTGTGCCTCAGAAAAGGAAAGTGGAGGTGGGGAATTTGAAGTCCAGCAGCCTCAGATACATCTGGATGAGAGGTGCTGACTGCCAAGGGGTGAGTGAGCTCACCATCCATCCCTGTCTGTATCTGAAGTCTTCCCCCTTCTCTCTCCTGCGTCTGAGTGAGTACACTAAGGTAAATCAGGGATCTCAATGCACCCCTTACATCAGAGTTCCCCTTTACACCAGAGTCCCCAGAGCTCTCCCTTACATCAGAGTCTGCTCTGCCCTTACAGCAGAGTCCCCTTACAGTGTAGTTGGAACTCTACGAGCTCAGATATAAAGGGGGAACTCTGTTGATTCAGATTTAAAAGGAGAACTCTGTGGATTCAGATTTAAAAGGAGAACTCTGTGGATTCAGATTTAAAAGGAGAACTCTGTGGATTCAGATTTAAAAGGAGAACTCTGTGGATTCAGATGTAAAAGGAGAACTGTGGATTTAGATGTAAAAGGAGAACTCTGCGGATTCAGATTCAAAAGGGGAACTCTGTGGCTTCAGATGTAAAAGGAGAACTCTGCGGATTCAGATGTAAAAGGAGAACTCTGCGGATTCAGATTCAAAAGGGGAATTCTGCAGATTCAGATTCAAAAAGAGAACTCTGTGGATTCATATGTAAAAGGAGAACTCTGTAGATTCAGATGTAAAAGGAGAACTCTGTGGATTCAGATGTAAAAGGAGAACTCTGTGGATTCAGATTTAAAAGGAGAACTCTGTGGATTCAGATTTAAAAGGAGAACTCTGTGGATTCAGATTTAAAAGGAGAACTCTGTGGATTCAGATTTAAAAGGAGAACTCTGTGGATTTAGATGTAAAAGGAGAACTTTGCGGATTCAGATTCAAAAGGGGAACTCTGTGGATTCAGATGTAAAAGGAGAACTCTATGGCTTCAGATGTAAAAGGAGAACCGTGGATTCAGATTCAAAAGGGGAATTCTGCGGATTCAGATTCAAAAGGGGAACTCTGCAGATTCAGATTCAAAAGGGGAACTCTGCGGATTCAGATTCAAAAGGGGAACTCTGCGGATTCAGATTCAAAAGGGGAACTCTGCGGATTCAGATTCAAAAAGGGAATTCTGCGGATTCAGATTTAAAAGGAGAACTGTGGATTCAGATTTAAAAGGAGAACTCTGCGGATTCAGATTCAAAAGGGGAACTCTGTGGATTCAGAAATAAAAGGGGAACTCTGTGGACTCTGATGTAAAGGGGAACTCTGTGGATTCAGATTCAAAAGGAGAACTCTGTGGATTCAGAAATAAAAGGGGAACTCTGTGGATTCAGAAATAAAAGGGGAACTCTGTGGACTCTGATGTAAAGGGGGACTCTTGTGATTAACTTTATATGATTAGAAATGTTATTTAATCGCAAAATATATGTAAAGTTTATACTATAAAAAAAATTGTTGTGCTCCTCTAAAGTGCTCGGGTTTGACTTGAAGAAAAGGTGGCAACCCTATCTCCGCCCCCTCCTGTAGTTTTCTGCAGGCAGCCTGTAGTGGGTGGAGCCTTCCGGGCCCCTCCCACAACTCCACTGTCTGCTCATGCTATGGACAGCACAGTGATGATGTCACTACTACATTTACAAGGTAACATTTGAGTTTGGTGTGAGCAAACATCGCTCCATTGTATACTGTATATAGGAAAAAGTTTTTTTTTTTTTTGCATGGAACTCACTTTTAAGGGCCCTTATTGATCTTTACCTGATATCAGCGCTCCTGAAATAGTTGTCAGTGTCGGGTTTTCTGCATCCTCATTTGCATCCATCTCATCGCTTCCCGCTGCCTTCAAAGAGCGATCCCTGCAATTAACGATCTCCGGAGATGTCTGCTTGGAGGAGATGACGTGAGGGAAGCGGAGCTTTGCCTGGGGCTGGACCGGCTCCGTGCATTTATAAACATTCATCTGAGACAGAGGAGAAGAAAGATTGAGATACAAAAAGTGCTGCAATATAAAAAAAAAAAATAAAAAAATAAAAAATTGATGTTATGCAGTCAAAAGTGTCCCTGTACCCATAACTTATAGAAATGACAGTTTGTAGGTCCCATGTTGGTTTTAGTTTTAGGTATCTATCACCCAGTGTAAATTCTGTATATTAAGCAACATGTAGTTATCTTTTGACACCCGTAGGGACCAATATGAAGGGACCAATCAACATTTATCTTGCACTCCTGGCAAAAATAAAACAAAGGATGTGATTGGTCCCTTTGGCCAACTTTTCAACTTTGGTAGATGCCCATCCTTTAAAAATCTGCCCCAACATGTACAAATCCGCCCCTCACCGACATGAATACGCCTTCGCCAGCGCCAGGCACAATCTGACAGAAAAATTTCTTCCGTCCGCTATTGTGCGCAGGCGCCGTCTCGCCATCACAACAGCCAATCGTACAATCAGCTGTTGTGCTGTTCCTTGCGGCACATGCGCAGAAGTGCCATCCCGGGCACTTCTCCATAGCGGGCACTATCCGTTAGTACACCGCTGTCAGTTCCGCCCCATCAGTTCCCATTAGTGCAACCTATCAGTGCCCATCAATGCCCATCAGTGCAGCCTCTCAGTGCCCATCAGTGAAGGAGAAAAATTACCTGTTTCCAAAATTTTAGAAAGCTGTATTTGTGTGAAAATTTTTTTAAAAAAAAGTAGTTTGGGTACAGTGTTGCATGACTGCGCAATTGTCATTCAAAGTGCAACAAAGCTGAAAATTGGCCTGGGCAGGAGGGGGATAAAAGCGGCCAGTAGGCAAGTGGTTAAGTAATGCTTACAGGTCTTGTCTGTCCCCCGGCCTGTGACTGGACAGTGAAAGCAGAAGCAGCACACTGACATAGCTCCCAACTGTCCCTGATTTCGAGGGACTGTCCCTGATTTGGAGCAATGTCCCTCTGTCCCTCTTTCCTCTTTATTTGTCCCTCATTTTGGTCTGATCTTTATAGATGTATATAAAATGCACTTTTTATCTATCAAAAAGTGTTTCCCAGCGCTAAACCTTTCATCTGATTTCTAAATTGCTGCATTTGTAAATTCCAAAAGCCAATATAAAGGAATAGTAGTGGTAAAAAAAAGCACTTGTGGGTTTAACCAATCTTGTTTTTTTGTACAATTCTCCTTTAAGGGGGCGTGGCAAGGGGGTGTGTCCTATGCCTGCATACTTTTTCTGATAGGTGTCCCTCATTCCCATCTCAGAAAGTTGGGAGGTATGCTAGATTGCCAGTCACACTATCACTATCCCATAATAAGTCGCTGATCACCGCCATTACTAGTATAGTGTCTGTGTGGATCAGTATCTTGATCATGATCAGGACTATACTAGTGTCCCCAAAAATGCAGTATTAGCAGGATCAGGCCCAATCACTGGTGCTCAATAATTCCGGCAACCCCCCCCCCGAGAAGGATAGGAATGCGGGAAACACCAGCAACACCAGCTCTGCGCCCCGACCCCACCCTATTTTTAAGCCAATTAGAGACTCAGGCTCTAATCAGGTGCTTTAAAAAAAATCCCCCATTGGTATCCATATGTTCGGCACCCTGCATGTAGATCAAGGGGCCTGATGCATGGATGGGGGGGGGGGGCAGCCAGCACCTGCGACATGTAGCAGAAAACATTTCGGCCCGAATTTATGAAGAAATTAGATTTTATTGGATATGTTTTAAAAAAGAAAGTAAAAAAAAAATAAATATATATATATATATGTTTTGTTTTTTTTTCTCCAAAATGTTTGGCCTTTTTCATTTATACAATAAAAACTAAAAAAACCCAGTGGTGATCAAATACTGCCAAAAGAAAGATCTGAAAAAAAAAATTAAATAAATTGTAATTTGCGCACAGTGCTGCATGACCGAGCAATTGCCAGTTAAAGTAGCGCAGTGCTGAATAGAAAAAAATGGCCTGGTCATGAAGGGGCTAAAACCTTCCGGAGGTCAAGTGGTTAAAGTGGAACTCTGCTATTTATAGGGGGGGGGGGGGGGGGGAGACCCTGCTGGCGCTCTTCACTTCTCTCCAAAGCTCTGTGCTGTCCGGATAGACAAGGTAAGACTATCAGTTCTGCATTGAACTTGATCGCATCGGCGTGCACCCGCCGACAGGGGTGCCTTGGTCAAGAGGCTTCGGGGAATCGGTAGCACAATGTTATGGGAGCCAGCTGGAGTGATGAATAAGATAAGTATTACACTTTGTTCCCCCGCCCCTAGATTTAACGATTGGGGTGAAGCCCTCTGCACTACAATGCTTGTTAAGCTTAGTGGTAGCAGATTAAGCAGCAAAATACTTACCTTTTTTTTTTTTTATCACTTCCCTATCCGCTGACGATCATCTCTCTGATGATCCAAGTTTTGGGTGGGCTCTTGCTGACCATTGGTTCTGCATTGTACTTGACGACATTGACGGGTGACCATCGGCCAAACCAGTTGCAGAGATCAGTGTTTCTCAACTCCCGTCCTCAAAGCGCCCCCCCAACAGGTCATATTTTCAGGCTTCCCATTATTGCACAGGGGATTTGATCAGTTTCACTGCCTTAGTAATTACCACTGCCGTTTCATCTGAGGGAAATTCTCAAACATGGCCTGTTGGGGGCGCCTTGAGGACTGGAGTTGAGATGGAGAGAGCCTGGAATAAGGTGAGTATTACACGTTATTCCTCTACCTCTAGCATACCTCCCAACTTTTTGAGATGGGAATGAGGGACACCTATTAGCAAAAGTATGCAGGCATAGGACACACCCCCTGCCACACCCCCTTAATGGAGAACTATTTTAAAAAAATTAGTTAAACCCACAAGTGCTTTTTTTCCCTATTACTATTCCTTTATATTGTCTTTTGACATTTACGAATGCAGCAATTTAGAGGTTAGATGAAAGGTTTAGCACTGGGAAACACTTATTGATAGATAAATATTCCATTTTATATACAACTATATAGATCAGACCAAAATGAAGGACAAATGAGGAGGAATGAGGGACAGAGGGACATTGCTCCAAATCAGGGACAGTCCCTCGAAACCAGGGACAGTTGGGAGCTATACCTCTAGTACAGTGGTCTCCAAACTGCGGCCTGGGTGGGCCAAAATCTAGCCCTTTGCTTTCTGTTATCTGGCCTTTGGGGCACTATTTCATCCACTGATACCAACAACGGGGCATATCCCCCCCCCTCACTGAGACCAATGATTGGGCACAATTCCTCACAACGACACCAACGATGGGGCAATTCCACCCAATGACACTAACAATTGGGCTCAATGACACCAATGATGGTGTAGAATGCCTCCCGCTGACACCAATGATAGGGTACAATGCCTCCCGCTGACACCAACGATGGGGTACAATGCCTCCCGCTGACACCAACGATGGGGTACAATGCCTCCCGCTGACACCAACGATGGGGTACAATGCCTCCCGCTGACCCAAACGATGGGGTACAATGCCTCCCGCTGACACCAACGATGGGGTACATTGCCTCCCGCTGACACCAACGATGGGGTACAATGCCTCCCGCTGACACCAACAATGGGGTACAATGCCTCCCGCTGACACCAACGATGGGGTACAATGCCTCCCGCTGACACCAACGATGGAGCATTTTTTTTTCCCTCTGATGTCGGGACCTTTCCTACTCCCAAAGGCCACAGTCTGCCCCCCCTAAACTCTCAAGGACAGTAAGCTGGCCCCCTGTTTAGAAAGTTTGGAGACCCCTGCTGTAGACCTAATAAGCATTCAACCCCCTGCATTGTGGGGGGGGATAGGGTGCAAAGGTATTTTTTTTACTGCCTAGAGTTGGGCTTTGGGTTTGCCTCCTTTAGGCTCCAGGATTACCTTGCTATGCTTCTAATAAATTCAATGTCCATTGGGTTTCCAGTAATTGTCCGTCAACAAGCTCTGCTTTGTAGGTGACAGGTGAGGACAGCCCCATTGAGATGGATGAGAAGTGTGACTTTCCTGTAATAGCTCCCATCACCCAGGGATCACCCAGGATCTCTACCGCTGTCTGAAACCCATTTAGAGCTCCCAGACTGTCAGGTTTTTCCTTCCTCTTCAATGAATATGTTGCTTGGTAACTGCTCGGCAGCGAGAAGAGTTTTGTAGGACCCGCTGTGTAAAAGCTTTTACAGTAATAGCACTGAACTCACCATTATGATGCTCGAGGACCCTCCTGAAAATTTCCGGCTCTGTGAATCTAAGGGAGGTAGGTCATGTATTCTTTACAACTAATATTCTGTTTATGTCTTCTAGGATTCCGCTTTTTTTTCCCCCCTGAATTAGAACCTACAGTGGGGACGGAAAGTATTCAGACCCCCTTACATTTTTCACTCTTTGTTATATTGCAGCCATTTGCTAAAATCATTTAAGTTCATTTTTTTTCCTCATTAATGTACACACAGCACCCCATATTGACAGAAAAACACAGAATTGTTGACATTTTTTGCAGATTTATTAAAAAAGAAAAACTGAAATATCACATGGTCCTAAGTATTCAGACCCTTTGCTGTGACACTCATATATTTAACTCAGGTGCTGTCCATTTCTTCTGATCATCCTTGAGATGGTTCTACACCTTCATTTGAGTCCAGCTGTGTTTGATTATACTGATTGGACTTGATTAGGAAAGCCACACACCTGTCTATATAAGACCTTACAGCTCACAGTGCATGTCAGAGCAAATGAGAATCATGAGGTCAAAGGAACTGCCTGAAGAGCTTAGAGACAGAATTGTGGCAAGGTACAGATCTGGCCAAGGTTACAAAAAAAAATTCTGCTGCACTTAAGGTTCCTAAGAGCACAGTGGCCTCCATAATCCTTAAATGGAAGACATTTGGGACAACCAGAACCCTCCCTAGAGCTGGCTGTCCGGCTAAACTGAGCTATCGGGGGAGAAGAGCCTTGGTGAGAGAGGTAAAGAAGAACCCAAAGATCACTGTGGCTGAGCTCCAGAGATGCGGTCGGGGGATGGGAGAAAGTTGTAGAAAGTCAACCATCACTGCAGCCCTCCACCAGTCAGGGATTTATGGCAGAGTGGCCCGACGGAAGCCTCTCCTCAGTGCAAGACACATGAAAGCCCGCATGGAGTTTGCTAAAAAAAACACCTGAAGGACTCCAAGATGGTGAGAAATAAGATTCTCGGGTCTGATGAGACCAAAATAGAACTTTTTGGCCTTAATTCTAAGCGGTATGTGTGGAGAAAACCAGGTACTGCTCATCACCTGTCCAATACAGTCCCAACAGTGAAGCATGGTGGTGGCAGCATCATGCTGTGGGGGTGTTTTTCAGCTGCAGGGACAGGACCACTGATTGCAATCGAGGGAAAGATGAATGCGGCCAATTACAGGGATATCCTGGACAAAAACCTTCTCCAGAGTGCGGCCGAAGGTTTACCTCCCAACAAAACCTAATCGCACAGCTAAAATAACGAAGGAGTGGCTTCACAACAACTCAGTGACTGTTCTTGAATGGCCCAGCCAGAGCCCTGACTTAAACCCAATTGAGCATCTCTGGAGAGACCTAAAAATGGCCGTCCACCAACGTTTACCATCCAACCTGACAGAACTGGAGAGGATCTGCAAGGAGGAATGGCAGAGGATCCCCAAATCCAGGTGTGAAAAACTTGTTGTATCGTTCCCAAAAAGACTCATGGCTGTATTAGATCAAAAGGGGCTTCTACTAAATACTGAGCAAAGGGTCTGAATACTTAGGACCATGTGATATTTCAGTTTTTCTTTTTTTAATAAATCTGAAAAAATGTCAACAATTTTGTGTTTTTCTGTCAATATGGGGTGCTGTGTGTACATTAATGAGGAAAAAAATGAACTTAAATGATTTTAGCAAATGGCTGCAATATAACAAAGAGTGAAAAATTGAAGGGGGTCTGAATACTTTCCGTCCCCACTGTAACTATGGATTGGGATCATCGACTGCACACTCCAGAGACGAAAAGGTACTAAGGGGATGAAATGCACCCATTGGGTATTTCCAGTTTTGTCCCCTACATTCCCATACATGGCAACTGTCCTGCATCTTGGCCTTCTATCCAACCAATATCGTGTCCAGGGCCATGTGACGGGATCACAGCAGCAACCTTTTTTGAGATACTGCACATGAGTAGTAACTCAAAAAAGCATTAATTGCAGAGATCACAGCTGTGATTGGGTGACATATTTAGAAGTGGGCTCTAGGAGGGACCAACCCATCAAGCAGGTGTAATGGGCACCCCCTATATTTAGAGGCAAAGACTGAATGGGGCCAACCCATAAAGTTGGTCTGATTTTGGCACACCCGCCCAGAAAGTGGGAAAACAAAATGCAGACTGGGCACAGGTAAAGTGAATATAAACCCTCGCATATACCCAGTGAAGTGAACAGCCTCAGATGATACAGAGATGAAACAAATCTCCCTACATAAGTCTTACATGTATATCTGCTGTCTTTAACTTGCTATATTATTTAGAAAGTTAGAGATTTTCTCTTCCTGTTCCGCACTGGGAGTGGATTCTTGGCATACAGGCAAGACAGCTGATTGGAGGAAAGGCACACACCCCCTCTCCTCATTGGCAGAGGAAGGAAGGAATGTGCAGAGCTGTGCTGTGACAAGACAAGGTCTCTGTTAATCTATTTATAGCAACCTCCCAGGGCACAAATTTCAGGCTGGTTCTTGGTTGACAGAGAACTTGTCAGAAGTTATCATGCTGAAGAACGGAGAAGCACAGGGCAGGAGAAAGCCACGGGACTTAGTGCTTTGAAGAGAGATAAGAAAACACTAGAGATAAACGTGCCCAGGTCAAATTTCATGAATCAGGTTTACATCCACTTTAAAGTGTTACTAAACCCAGGAGCCTGCAGTCACTATATCTGGTCTCCCACAATACACAGAACATGGAAATTCAATTATTTTAGTAAATATAAACTGCTAAATACCTTTTCTCATCAGCAATATATATCAGTCTTGTGACTTCTATCAGTGTCTGGTTAAAGCTTGTAGGAGGAGAGTTCATTCTCCTCTGACTGTTCTATGAGGCTGCATGACCCCTGACCCTCTGTCTGGACAGTGCTGATTGGCCCTGTGCTGATCACATGCACCCTCCCAAGAGAAAAAAAAAATAGAAAAACTCTCTAGCAATACACACCAAACTGAGCATGTGCAGAGTGACTCCAAGAGCTCTGTACTGGAGATGGATTGGGAACAGCGGAAGAAAGGGAGGATCGGAGAAGACAGGATCACAATAAATACAGAGGATTAACCCCTTAGGTTCCACAGTGAGTATAACAAGCATGCTTTACCGCATATACAGACTGATTTTACTGTTGTGGTTTTAGTAACACTTTAAGTGTGTTCTGAGATCTGGGTTGTTGGGCGGGCGTTGGGGGGGGGGGGAGGGAATCAGTTTATGTCATATATGCACACTACAAATCCCATAGTCCAGGAATATGCAATTAGCGGACCTCCAGCTGTTGCAAAACTACAAGTCCCATCATGCCTCTGACTCTGGGTGTCATGCTTGTGGCTGTCAGAGTCTTGCTATGCCTCATTAGACTTGTAGTTCTGCAACAGCTGGAGGTCCGCCTTATTGCATATCCCTGCCATAGTCCATCTAAGGAGTGAGCAAAGTAGATATCAGACCATAGAGAACCAATGCAGTAACTCTCTAACAGGAAGTCACGTCACAGCGGCAGAAAAAGAGAATTTGGAGGTTTGGAGGAGGCTGAGAGCAATAGAAGGTATTTTTCTAGGTTAGGAAATAGGATTTTTTTTTTTTTTTAACCAACCAGAGTTTAGTGTCACTTTACCGTAACCCTAAACCTAGCCAAACCTCCCTAAACTGACCTTTAACCTAACACTTAACTCTTAAATGCTCCCACCTTCCTGCAGCAGGTTGATGGTATCATTCTCTTAGGCTAGGCAGGGTCACTGGACTGGATTCCAAGGATGACATTCTTTCTGATAATAAAAGGAATAGGTTTTTTTTTCAAAAATGAAGCTAATGTTGTATATTGTGACATGTCAGAAATCAGTTTTTTGTAGATCTTTAGGTTATTCCACTTTAAAAGGTAACTGTATGTTTTATGATGTGCCCCCTAATACAACCCAATTCCCTTGTCTTAATGTCTCAAAGCGGAGTTCCATCCAAAAGTGGAACTTCCGCTCATTTGTCTCCTCTCCCCCTCCGATGCCACAATTAGCACCTTTCGGGGGGGGGGGGGGCAGGATACCTGTCATTGACAGGTGTCCTGTTCCCACTTCCGGGAGTCCGCGCCGCGGCCCATGACGTCACCGCGGGGCTCCCTCCTCCTCCCTCCTCCTCCTCCCCCTGTCGCCGGGCCATTAGGAGAGAGGAGCGGGGCCTCGCACATGTGCAGTAGGGTTCTCGGCATGAAGCTGTAAGGCTACACTGCCAGGTCCCCCTACCGGCAATGGCGGCGGCAGCCCCCGACAGCTGATGGAAACATCAGCTGCGGTGCCGACATTGCTGGACTCCAAGACAGTTATGCCCTGTACACACGATCGGACTTTCCGACGGAACATGTGCGATCGGAGCTTGTTGTCGGAAATTCCGGCCGTGTGTGGGCTCCATCGGACTTTTTCCATCGGAATTTCCGACACACACAAAGTTTGAGAGCTGGGTCTAAAATTTTCCGGCAACAAAATCCGTTCGCGTAAATTCCGATCGTGTGTAGACAATTCCCACGCACAAAGTGCCACGCATGCTCGGAAGCAAGCAGAAGAGCCGCACTGGCTATTGAACTTCATTTTTCTCGGCTCGCCGTACGCGTTGTACGTCACCGCGTTCTTGACGTTTGGAATTTCCGACCAACTTTGTGTGACCGTGTGTATGCAAGACAAGTTTGAGCCAACATTCGTCGGAAAAAATCAGAGGAATTTTGTTGTCGGAATGTGCGATCAATGTCCGATCGTGTGTACGGGGCATTAAAGTGACAATAAAGGTTGAGTTTTTTGTTTTTTTTTAAATAACAAACATATCATACTTACCTCCACTGTGCAGCTCGTTTTGCACAGAGTGGCCCCGAACCTGGTCTTCTGGGGTCCCTCGGCAGCTCTCGCGGCTCTTCCCCCCATCAGATAACCCCCTAGGAGAAACGCTCTCCCGGGAGGGGGGTTACCTTGCGGGCGCGCTCCCGAGTCCAGCATTCGGCGTCCATGGATGCCGAATGCAGGACTTGACCCCACCCCCGGCACTCGCGTCATTGGATTTGATTGACAGCAGCAGGAGCCAATGACTGTGCTGCTATCAATCTATCCAATCAACAGCTGAGAACCCCGGGCAGAGATACAGCGCGTCCCTGTGGGACAAGTTTTAGGGTTCAGGTAAGTAAAACGGGGGGGCTGGGGGGGCCGGTCACTGACAGATGTTTTTTCACCTTAATGCATAGGATGCATTAAGGTGAAAAAACACAAACCTTTACAACCCCTTTAAGTGTCCTATTATTAAAAGCCAGCAGCTTTTATCTTAAAGCCGACCGTCGCACGAAAATGGGGATACCGGGGTTATGGCAGCTAGCTGCTGCCATAACAACGATGTCCGCCGCCAAACTTTGGACGTACATCATCGGCGTGCGGCGGTCGGCAAGTGGTCCCCAGGAAGTCAGCATAGCACAGGGAATGGTGGGAGCCCCTCATAATGATCAATTCATCATAACGAACTTTCGTAATTTTTACGAACCTAACGAAAATTTGTATTTCGTACAAAATTTCGGACATGAAATACGAATTAATTCTAATATGGAACGGAACAAATTTATGGACGGCGCACATGTCTAATTTGTACAAACTTTGTTGCAGATTCCTACCTTTTAGTAACACTTTTAAGGTATTAAATGATAACTGTATCCAATGGCTGATTGTATTCCCCTTTCTATTTACAAATATTATATAATAAAAGGAAATAAAGCTCCCTGAAACTTCCTTTTACTGTCTCCGTATAAATGAATGATGATATGCAGAGTACATTGACCTGTAGTGATGAGCCGTCATATATTCAGTCTGCTCAGTTATATTAGGACCAGGCCAATGACGTTGGATCTTTGTTAATTGCCAAACGTTTTCTGTATTCTACAATCGCTCTTTGTATTACTGAATGAGCCTGGCAGACACTTTGTATCTTCAATAAGGACACAGATGGGAAATGAGAAGAAGCCTTATTTGTAAGGAATGAATCATTTCCCCATTAAATACTTCCCTTTTAATTGCTGCGATCAGGAACACGATCATCTTGGAAGGGTCCAACTTTCACCGGAAAAAGGAAAACCGGAAAGAAAATAACTTTTTTTTTTCAAGCTTAACTGCAAGCAAACAGCTACACAATACACATATGAAATACACCCACCGGCCACTTTATTAGGTACACCTTGCTAGTACCGGGTTGGACCCCCTTTGGCCTTCATTCTTCATGGCATAGATACAACAAGGTGTTGGAAACATTCCTCAGAGATTTTGCTCCACAGTGACATGAGAGCATCACGCCATTTCTGCAGATTTGTCGGCTGCACATCCATGATGCGAATCTCCCATTCCATCACATCCCAGAGGTGCTCTATCGGATGAGATGTGGTGAGTGTGGAGGACATTGGAGTACAGGGACCTCATTGTCCAGTGGTGAGATGATTGGAGCTTTGTGACATGGTGCATTATCCTGCTGGAAGGAGCCATCAGAAGATGGGGACACTGTGGTCATAAAGGGATGGACATGGTCACCAACAATACTCAGGTAGGCCGTGGTGTTTAACCACTTCAGCACCGGCCTATTGTCAAATGACGTCCACAGATGGGATCTCCCATCCTGGGTGGACGTCATATGACGGCCTCGGGTTCCCGGCCGCCTAGGGGGCGCGCGCGTGCCTGCCGCGTTGCTCGGGACCCGGTGCGTGTGCCCGGCAGCCGCGGTGTCCGTCGGGCACCCGCGATTGCCCGTTAACCGGGCCGGACCGTGGATCTGTGTGTGTAAACACAGAGATCCACGTCCTGTCAGCTCAGAGAAGAGCGATCTGTGTTCCCAGAATAGCGGAACACTGATCGGTCTCCTCCCCTTGTGCGTCCCCGCCCCCTACAGTTAGAATCATTCCCTAGGAAACACATTTAACCCCTCCCCGCCCCCTAGTGGTTAACCCCTTCACTGTCTGTCACATTTACACAGTAATCTATGCAATTTTATAGCATTGATCGCTGTATAAATGTGAATGGTCCCAAAAATGTGTCAAAAGTGTCCGCCATAATGTCGCAATCATGAAAAAAAATCGCGATCGCCGCTATTACTAGTAAAAAAAATAAATAAATATTTTTTTTTTAAAAAAAGCCATAAATCTATCCCGTATTTTGTAGACGCTATAACTTTTGCGCAAACCAATCAATATACGCTTATTGCGATTTTCTTACCAAAAATATGTAGAAGAATACGTATCGGCCGAAACTGAGGAAAAAATTTGTTTTTTTAAAAAAAAATTGGGATATTTATTATAGCAAAAAGTAAAAAATATTGTGTTTTTTTCAAAATTGTCGCTCTTCTTTTGTTTATAGCGCAAAAAATAAAAAATGCAGAGGTGATCAAATACCACCAAAAGAAAGCTCTATTTGTGGGGAAAAAAACGACGTCAATTTTGTTTGGGTACAAACGATGCTCAGTTGGTACTAAGGGGCCCAAAGTGTGCCAAGAAAATCTTCCCCACACCATTACACCCCCACCACCAGCCTGAACCGGTGATACAAGGCAGGATGGATCCATGATTTCATGTTGTTTACACCAAATTCTGACCGACCATCTGAATGTCGCAGCTGAACTTCAGACTCATCAGACCAGGAAATGTTTTTCCAATCTTCTATTGTCCAATTTTGGTGATCTGTGCGAATTGTAGCCTCAGTTTCCTGTTCTTAGTTGACAGGAGTGGCACCCGGTGTGGTCTTCTGCTGCTGTAGCCCATCTGCTACAAGGTTCGATGTGTTGTGCATTCAGAGATGGTATTCTGCACACCTTGGGTGTAAAGATCGGTTATTTGAGTTACTGTTGCCTTTCTATCACCTGGAACCAGTCTGCCCAATCTCCTCTGACCTCTGACATCAACAAGACAATTTCCTCCACACTACTGCCACTCACTGGATATTTTCTCTTTTTCGGACCATTCTCTGTAAACCCGAGAGATGGTTGTGTGTGAAAATCCCAGTAGATCAGCAGTTTTTTAATTACTCAGACCAGCCCGTCTGGCACCAACAACGCCACGTTCAAAGTCACTTAAATCCTCTTTCTTCCCCATTCTGATGCTCGGTTTGAACTTCATCAAGTCGTCTTCACCACGTCTAGATGCCTAAATGCATTGACTTGCTGCCATGTGATTGGCTGATTAGCAATTTGTGTTACCGAGCAATTGAACGGGTGTACCTAATAAAGTGGCCGGTGAGTGTATATGTATAGGAACGCTGCCAAAGGGTTTGTATTTCTGTCCATTCGTTCCTGAGATTTGCACAGATCTGCCACACACCGCATCCCAATCTGACAGGGCAGGAGTGTGATGACTATACGCTCTAAAATTAAATATTGTGAAACTCCACACTCAGTGAAAATGGAAAACAGACCTAAAATGAATAATAAAGGGGTAAGGAGATTGCACCCAGTTGTATCTAAATACAAGGTAATGAATCTAATGGGAAAAAAATGTTCAGCTTCCCCTTTAGATTTTCCACCTAAAACAAACAACTTGTGATCTCAAATAAACACCACAGTGAATAATACGAAAGGCAGGAGGATAAATATGCAATCATGGGAAACGGAATTCCAATAAGCATGTGTTCATTAAAAAGCATAATAAAAGCCCAAAAAGCATGTGTCCAGTGAAAAAGTACATGTGCCGATCAATACTCCACACATGCCACCACTGACAGACAAGAGCGGCTTACCAGAAAAACATGACCCTTGCCAACTGAGGTCATGTGTGCTTACATATACTGAAAGTGATAGAGATGGCCAGCTTGGCACGGATCACAACCCAGACCATATTCAGCTCAGCAATGAAATTATTATTATTATTATTATTCAGGATTTATATAGCGCCAACAATTTACGCAGTGCTTTACAATATAAAAGGGAGACAATACAGTTATAATACAATAAAATACAAGAGGATAAAGAGGGCCCTGCCCAGAAGAGCTTACAATCTAATAGAAATGAGGGCAGCAGGACACATAAAGGAGAGAGACGAAGCCCACCAGATAGTGTAGCACCATATAAAACCGCTGTATTTCTTCAGTATAGAGGGCACTCACCAGATAGTAAAATAAACAATCCCAAAGTCTGCTGATGAAGTCAGCAGCTTAGGCTCCACCAACGCGTTTTGTGGCAGAGGACATCGTCAGGGGCCAAAGGTCCTTGCTCCTGATAAAGTCCTCTACAATGAGATGCGTTGGGGGAAGCCTAAGCTGCTGATGTCATCACGCCTGCCGGCTCTTTAATACGGACTTTGTTAACACCCACTTCTATTAAATACTCCCATCCGCTCTGTACCATTATAATAATTGTCCCTGTGTCTGTGTTTAGCAAAAAATCGGCCCGATTGGACCGATATAAGCTCCGCTCCAGGCGCTCAGCTGATTTCTTTCCTCTCTTCTCTCTCCGGCTCATGGCTTCAGTGGGCGGGGCCGAGCCCTCCCGCTGATGTCAGCCGGGGAGGAGGAGGAGAGAGGAGAGAGTGAGCCGACAATCAGCAAAGCCGCGCTCATATAGGTACAATCGGGCAGATTTTTTACAGAACACAGACAATTATTATAATGGTACAGAGCGAATGGGAGTATTTAATAGAAGTTATGAGAGCAGCGGGGGTGGGGTTGGTGGTGGGCACTGGTATGAGCAGAGATGGGCAGAGCAAGGAGGGGGGAGGAGGACACAAGACACAGGAGACAGGTAGCAGGCTGCGGATGACAGAATTATGCAAACTGACCACAGTGTCAGGGCTCAGCAGCCATGATTATCGTGGTCAGTTTGCAGGGGGGAGGGTATAGCCAGGCAGGATCAGCCAGGTATTTCAGGTGATAGGGGGGGTCCAAATGACACAGCTCAAGCACTGTGCTGTATAACATGCGTTAAGGGAACAGGATCTTTATTTTTTATTTTTTGGGTTCACAAATGCTTTAAGCTCCATGACTAAGCCCCTGAATAGGGGGTTGCCGCAGGGACCATAGATAGATTCATGCAATGCATGAATCTATCCATAGTGCACAGAGGGGGTGGCTGGAGAGAGGGGGTGGCGCCCCCTCTGTGGAAATGCATAGGAGCGGGCATCAGGTGCCCATATTTGCCATGCCCGCTTTCAGAACACCCAGAGGAAATATATAATGAAAGATTTTACAGCTGCATACTATGTGGACGGGTATACAGTAGGGATATCCACATTAGATGCTGCAAGTCACAAGAATCCCAAGGATGCTTTATCACAATTTTGGATAGGAGACTGTAGCTCCTATTTAAGGGATGATTACATAAATATTTACCATACATACTGCCCATACCCACAGGCAATTTCCTAGCAGTTTCAATCACTTTCATTCAGCTGGGATGTCATTAAAGTTCACGTGCGTGTAAAGGCAGGCGTCCCAATACTTTTGACAATTTAGTCATAGGTCAAAATTCCCCTTGTGTTGGACTGTATAGGCACTTAACTTGTATCACAATAGTAACAGTAAAAAAAAAACAAACAAAAAAACATTTTATTCATAACAAGTTGATTAAAAACAGTGACATGGAACGTACGGTACATGACTGGAAACAACTGAGGTTGCACCAACTGTGCCATGATTGGCAGTACAAAATAAATATCCTTAGCTAACGCGTTTCAGAGTCTATTTCACCTCCTTCATCATCTACCCCTGACGAAGGAGGTGTGATAGACTCTGAAACGCGTCGGGTGAAGGATATCTATTTTGTACTGCCAATCATGTCACTGATAACCTCACATGTTACCAGTCATGTACGTTCCATGTCACTGTTTTTAACCAATTTGTTATGAATAAAATGTTTTCTTTACTGTTACTTTTGTGATACGAATCAAGTGCCTATAGAGTCCAACACAAGGGGAATTTTGTTCTATGACTATATCGTCAAAAGTATTGGGACACCTGCCTTCAGTTGAACATAGGGGAAATTTTGCTCTATGACTATATTGTCAAAAGTATTGGGACACCTGCCTTCAGTTGAACATAGGGGAAATTTTGCTCTATGACTATATTGTCAAAAGTATTGGGTCGCCTGCCTTCAGTTGAACACAAGGGGAATTTTGTTCTATGTCTTAAAGCGGAGTTTCACCCAAGAGTGGAACCTCCACCTATGTGCTTCCTCCACCCCTCTGGTGTCACATTTGGCACCTGTCAGGGAGGTGGGGGGAGCGGGGACCCACCCGTTTTTGACAGGTCCCCCTTCCCCACATCCAGAGACAGCCCAATCACCCGGAAGTTGGGCCCCCCCTCCTCCTCCTTCCCCTGCCGCCGGGCCAATTAGAAAGCGCAGCACGCTTCGCGCATGCTCAGTAGGGAACCAGTAGGCTTCAGTGCCCGATTCCCTTACCAGGAATGGAGGCGATCCGAAAATCGGCTGGGGTGCCGACATCGCGTGGTCCCTGGACAGGTAAGTACCTGAATATATAAAATTCAGCAGGTCCAGTATTTGTAGCTGCTGACTTTTAATTTTTTTTTCACCCAGGCTGGACCTCCTCTTTAAGTACTAGGATAAGGCACCATAGGAAGTCAATCACAGATACCTCCCATTTCACAATATAGTGTACAGCATGTAACACCCTCTTTATACTATGCAGCCTTATTATACACCAGGGTAGGGTAGGGTAGGGTTGCCACCTGTCCGGGATTCACCCAGACAGTTCGGGTTTGGAATCATGCGTCCGGGTTTCAGACCGCCTGAAACCCGGACACATTTTTTAGACCAGACTATGGCTTCCCAGCAGGGTCGCTGGCTGTAGTTGTGAAAGAGGAGAGTGTCTGTTACCCTTCCACAGCACCCAAAGCCAACACTAACAATTCAATGCTTCACGAGCATGTGCAGAATTGTTTCCGAGCATGCATAGGAATTTTGCGTGTCGGAATTGCTACAGGCGATCGCATTTTCGGATAGGAACTTTTTCCGACCGAAAAATTGAGAACCTGCTCTCAGTCTTTTGCTGGCTGGAATTCGGCCAGCAAAAGTCCGATGGAGCATACACACGGTCGTCATTTTCCGACCAAAAGCTCTCATCGGTCTTTTGAGGGCCGAATTTCCGATCGTGTGTACGCGGCAAAAAGGCAAATCAGGGTTCTCAGAGCACCCCTTACATCAGAGTTCCCCTTTACATCAGAGGCCACAGTGTTCCCCCTTACATCAGAGTCCTCTCCGTACATCAGATTTCTCAGTGTTCCCCCTGAAATCAGGGTTCCCAGAGCATCCCTTATGTCAGATTCCCCAGAGTTCCCCCTTACATCAGAGTCTCTCTGTACATCAGAGTTCTCAGCATTCCCCCTGAAACCAGGGTTCTCAGAGCACCCCTTACATCAGAGTTCCCCTTTACATCAGAGGCCACAGTGTTCCTCCTTACTTACATTAGAGTCCTCTCCGTACATCAGAGTTCTCAGTGTTCCCCCTGAAATCAGGGTTCCCAGAGCATCCCTTATGTCAGATTCCCCAGAGTTCCCCCTTACATCAGAGTCTCTCTGTACATCAGAGTTCTCAGCGTTCCCCCTGAAATCAGGGTTCCCAGAGCACCCCTTACATCAGAGTTCCCCTTTACATCAGAGGCCACAGTGTTCCTCCTTACATTAGAGTCCTCTCCGTACATCAGAGTTCTCAGTGTTCCCCCTGAAATCAGGGTTCCCAGAGCATCCCTTATGTCAGGTTCCCCAGAGTTCCCCCTTACATTAGAGTCTCTCTGTAGATCAGAGTTCTCAGTGTTCCCCCTGAAATCAGGGTTCCCAGAGCATCCCTTATGTCAGATTCCCCAGAGTTCCCCCTTACATCAGAGTCTCTCTGTACATCAGAGTTCTCAGCATTCCCCCTGAAACCAGGGTTCTCAGAGCACCCCTTACATCAGAGTTCCCCTTTACATCAGAGGCCACAGTGTTCCTCCTTACTTACATTAGAGTCCTCTCCGTACATCAGAGTTCTCAGTGTTCCCCCTGAAATCAGGGTTCCCAGAGCATCCCTTATGTCAGATTCCCCAGAGTTCCCCCTTACATCAGAGTCTCTCTGTACATCAGAGTTCTCAGCGTTCCCCCTGAAATCAGGGTTCCCAGAGCACCCCTTACATCAGAGTTCCCCTTTACATCAGAGGCCACAGTGTTCCTCCTTACATTAGAGTCCTCTCCGTACATCAGAGTTCTCAGTGTTCCCCCTGAAATCAGGGTTCCCAGAGCATCCCTTATGTCAGGTTCCCCAGAGTTCCCCCTTACATTAGAGTCTCTCTGTAGATCAGAGTTCTCAGTGTTCCCCCTGAAATCAGGGTTCCCAGAGCATCCCTTATGTCAGATTCCCCAGAGTTCTCCCTTTCATCAGAGTCTGCAGAGTCCCCCCTTACAGTGAAAGGAAACTCTGTGAGTTCAGATGTAAAAGGGAACTCTGTGGACTCTGATGTAAAGGGGGACTCTTGTTATCAACTTCATATGATTAGAATTGGTATTTAATTGCAAAATATATGTATAGTTTATACTATAAACAAAACAAAAAAAATGCTGTGCACCGCTTAAGTGTACGAGTTTGACTTAAAGAAAAGGTGGCAACCCAAGGGTAGGGGGATCACAAGAGTTAATTGCCAGACAAAGCAGTGCCTTTTTTTTTGTGTGTGCCAACTGGGCATTTACATGTCTGGATACAGCTGTCGGCTTATATTTTCCAGCATGCCGGATGATCTCTAAAAAAAAAATAGCCCTGGCTAGTGTTGTCACTCAGGCACCTCTAATGACCACGGATGGCTGATGGCTCCAGGCAAGGCAGAGAACCATCATTACTAGTAAAAGCAATTCCTCAATGACAAGCCGCATTATCATACATGATGTGGATCCTGTGAAGACTAACAGATGCGGGTGGGTGCGGGGCGTGCGGATCTGGGAGTTATCACAGCAGATTGGAGCTGAAGACTGACTGTTACAATGGAGCTCTGACTCCTGAATACAGAGGAACCTCAGATTGCGAGTAACGCGGTTAACGAGCGTTTCGCAGTACGAGCACTGTATTTTAAAAAATCGTAACTCCGTTTGAGAGTGTTGCCTCGCAAAACGAGCAGGATTCAGGCCAAAGCGGTGTGCAGTACTGCTTTTGGCCTGAGGCGGAGGGGGGGCGCCGGAGCCGAGCAGAGCCGAGCGTCACCAATCGGCGTAGTTCGGAAATGCACGGAAAGGCCCAAGTACAGCACAGCTGACCTCAGCAAATCTTGGGAACGGAGTCTTTCCGAGGTCGAACTGTGCTCGGATCTTTTCGGCCGTTTCCGGGGCTCTCCGGCGCCCCCCTCCCGCTTCTGGCCACATGCGGTATTGCATCCCATTGAAGTCAATGCGGAACAAATTATTTTCGTTTCCATTGACTTCAATGGGTAAACTCGCTTTGATATGCGAGTACTTTGGATTACGATCATACTGCTGGAACGGATTATGCTCGTAATCCGAGGTTCCACTGTGTAAAGGTAACGGGAAAGCTAGAGACTCATTTCACAAAGCTCACACACCAGGGTGAGGATTTAGTTTCAAAACAGGTGACAGTTATTTTCAGCTGAGGTGGTTTGAAAATTACAGTTACATGGCTGAAAATAAATATCCTTCTACTTTTGTAAAGGATAAATATCCTTATTTGTTATTATATAAATGATAAATATCTTTAAATATACAGTAAAGGGCTAAATGCAAAAAGTGCAAATTCCAATGGCCGGAAACAGTGATGTATGTGGATCACTGTAAGTTCAAATGAGGCTGATAGCCAAAAAAGATGAAAACAGTCCACCCTTGAGGAAGGAAATGTATTCAGAAGTGGAATAAAAGATAGAACACCAGGGATGGTGCGTCCTCCGCCCGGGGTGAGGGGTAAATACTCTTACCGGACGTAGTGGACTCACATGCCAGCGGCAGTGGGTCAATCACGCTAAGAAAACCAGGACATGGAACTCCAATGTTGGACCCTGAGACTCCCACGGAAGAGGGTAGAGCTGGAACTCTGATGAGGATCAATCAAGGTGCGGGCAGCGAAGGCAGAACACTCTCATCCAGAAAAAAATATGGGGATTATAAAAAGAAAATTTTAAAAAAGCCTCCATATGGTGTAGATCAAAAAGGTTTATTTAAAAGTACAAACATCGAATCATAGCTGTGTACAAAAATGTGATCACAAGGTGAAAGCAACGTGGGGAGCTAAACAAGCAAGTCCAACGCGTTTCGTCCCCCCAAAAAAAACAACCACGCCGTCTTTTTTTGGAGAGCAGCCTGTATTTCTCCTGAGGTTTCCTGGGGGTTTTTCTTTGTATCCTGAGCAATTTTTCCGCCAGTTGTGGCTGCAATCTTTCTTGGTCTGCCTGACCTTGGCTTGGTATCAAAAGAGTCCCAAATTTTCCCACTTCTTAATAAGGGATTAAACATTACTGACTGGCATATTCAAGGCTTTTAGATATCTTTTTTATATCCTTTTCCATCTTTATAAAGTTCCATTACCTTGTTACGCAGGTCTTTTGACTGTTCTTTTCTACCTCCTCATGGCTCAGTGTCTAGCCTGCTTAGGGCATCCAAGTGAGAGCTAACAAACTCATTGACTATTTTATACGCAGACACTAATTGTGATTATAAAAGCCACAGATGTGAGAAATGAATCTTTAATTGACATTTTAACCTGTGTGTGCCACCTTCTGTGTCTGTACCAAGGCCAAACATTCTAGGGTATGTAAACTTTTGATCGGGGCCTTTTGGGTGGTTTTGTCAGGGCTCAGCCCTTCCTTCTCTGAGCTGGCCGCTCAGCTGTCGGCTAATTGCCAGCTCCCATCTCTCACCACAGTTTCTCAGCTGTTGATGATATCCTGCTCGTCAGTCCTGCCTACTTAAGCCGTCCAGCCCAGTGGAGCTCTGCCCTCACCTTGGTCAACATCACACAGAAACTATCTCCCGCGATCCTGTTCAAGACTTGCTTTGCTGACATCCCTTCTGGCTCCAGATCCCGCCTGCTGTTTCACTACATTGATCCCTGACTTCTGGCTTGGCTGACTATCCGTTCTGGTTACTGAACTTTGACTATGTTTTGACTACGTTTGTTCTTTTTAGTTTTATTATTAAACAAGTGTGATTTGACTAAGTAATATCCTTATTTATTAAGATAAGGATCCCTATTTTCAAAAAGGTGACAGTTATTTTTTAGCTGAGTTCAATGAGAGTTGAAAATTACAGTCACGTGACTGAAAATAAAGCTGCTTATACGTGTGTGTAAAGGATAATTATCCTTATTTGTTTTATTTATTTATCAGGATACTGAGATAAGTATTTTTTTTTTCAAAAAGGTGACAGTTATTTTCAGCTGCGCTCAATGAGATTTAAAAAAAAAGACTGTCACATGAATGAAAACAAAGCTACTTATACAGTACCTGTGCAAAGTATATAGTTATGGTGTAAATGATCAATATCCTTATTTATACCAGGATATGGTATTTATTTATTTTTTCAAAAAGGCGGTATTTTTTTTCCTGCTGTGTTCAATGAGATGTAAAAAATAACTGTCACATGGCTGAAAATAAAGATACTTATACTCGTGTAAAGAATAGGCATTTTGATTTGTTATCGTGTAAATGGTAAGAGTCATAATTTTCACCAGGATAAGGACCCTTAGTTTAAAAAAAAAGTGACGGTTATTTTCAGCTGAGTTCAACAAGATTTAAAGAGTACATTCACATGGCTGGAAATAAAGATCTCTATACTTGTGTAGAGGATGTGTAACCTTATTTTTTAAGGTGTAAGATAAATCATCTTTTTTTGCCAGGATGAAGACTCTTATTTTATTTTTATTTTTTTTAAGTGACAGTTATTTTTAGCTGAGCTCAATAAGATGGACTGAAAAAAAAAGATATTTATACCTGTTTAAAGC
This sequence comes from Lithobates clamitans, assembly GCA_037952925.1. NCBI lineage: Eukaryota > Metazoa > Chordata > Amphibia > Anura > Ranidae > Lithobates > Lithobates clamitans. The sequence continues at coordinate 164,662 of JBBGZY010002310.1, forward strand.
TTTGTGTCTTTAGCCTATGGACTGCCATTTTTGACCCCCCTAAAACCAACAGACAGTAAAGTCTGCACTCCTAAACGGCATACTTGTTCTGGGACAAGGAGGTCAACAGTAGAAGACAAAGAGGCAAATTTATCAGAACTGGAGCAGCCGCAATCTGGAGCAGCTGTACAGAATGTGGCAACCAATCAGCTTCTATCTTTCATTTTCAATGCTTGATTGAACAAGCTGAAATAGAAGCTGATTGGCTGCCATACACAGCTGTTCCAGATTTTGTCTGCTCCAGCTTTGATAACACCCCCCCTCCCCTCCCCCTCCCCCTCCCCAATGTATTTCCTTCATGACAGGTTTTCTGTAATAAGGCGATGGAATGAGCAACAATAATATGCAGCACGCTGTAACCGCTAGTAACCGATCAGTTCTCAACCTTCCACAGTTAAAATTAGTCAGTACAATGGAAGATAAATTCTGATTGGCTGACCTGGACCGGTGTGCTTTTTCCTCTTGCTATATGTCTTATTAAAGGAAAACTACACTGAGAGACATAAGAGGGTGCCAAGGATGCAATGGGCTAGTTGCCTGGTATCAGTACTTCTATGATAAAAAATGAGAGGGTACCATGGCTGCAATGGGCTAGTTCCCTGGTATCAGTACTTCCATGATAGAAATGAGAGGGTGCCAAGGCTGCAATGGGCTAGTTGCCTGGTATCAGTACTTCCATGATAGAAATGAGAGGGTGCCATGGCTGCAATGGGCTAGTTGCCTGGTATCAGTACTTCCATGATAGAAATGAGAGGGTGCCAAGGCTGCAATGGGCTAGCTGCCTGGTATCAGTACTTCTATGATAGAAATGAGAGGGTGCCATGGCTGCAATGGGCTAGTTGCCTGGTATCAGTACTTCTATGATAGAAATGAGAGGGTGCCAAGGCTGCAATGGGCTAGTTGCCTGGTATCAGTACTTCTATGATAGAGATGAGAGGGTGCCATGGCTGCAATGGGCTAGTTCCCTGGTATCAGTACTTCTATGATAGAAATGAGATGGTACCATGGCTGCAATGGGCTAGCTGCCTGGTATCAGTACTTCTATGATAGAAATGAGAGGGTGCCGAGGCTGCAATGGGCTAGTTGTTTGGTATCAGTACTTCTATGATAGAAATGAGAGGGTACCATGGCTGCAATGGGCTAGCTGCCTGGTATCAGTACTTTTATGATAGAAATGAGAGGGTGCCATGGCTGTAATGGGCTAGTTGCCTGGTATCAGTACTTCCATGATAGAAATGAGAGGGTGCCAAGGCTGCAATGGGCTAGTTGCCTGGTATCAGTACTTCTATGATAGAAATGAGAGGGTGCCATGGCTGTAATGGGCTAGTTGCCTGGTATCAGTACTTCTATGATAGAGATGAGAGGGTACCATGGCTGCAATGGGCTAGCTGCCTGGTATCAGTACTTTTATGATAGAAATGAGAGGGTGCCAAGGCTGCAATGGGCTAGCTGCCTGGTATCAGTACTTTTATGATAGAAATGAGAGGGTGCCAAGGCTGCAATGGGCTAGTTGCCTGGTATCAGTACTTCTATGATAGAAATGAGAGGGTGCCATGGCTGCAATGGGCTAGTTGCCTGGTATCAGTATTTCCATACCCACTAACCTGTTACAAGCATGCAGTAAGTTAATAGGAGCCCCTGATCTGCACATTTGTTCCAGAAACTACTGAAGCCATAGATCCAGCATGACAGCCAGGCGCTGAGCATTTTCAGAAGGGAGAAATGACAGCCTACAGACTGGTGCAGGTCATGGTCGGTGCTGCCTTGCTAATCAAGGTGTTACACTGTGTGTCAGCAAACTATATGAAGTCCAGATTTAATTTTATTCAGACTCTTATCTCATTATAATCCAAGGTGACGCGTATGAACGAATGCAGGTGACCAGACAGAGCTTGGTACTCACCACTTGCCCCGATTGCAGAACGTTGGCCATGGTGACCGGCGTCCCTTCCCCGCTGTCGGGCGACATCTTCCTCTTCCTCAGGTACCTGCACAGGAACAGGAGTCCGCAGAGGGTAAAGAGCCCCGAGGCCGTGCCCAGGGTGGCCCCCATGGCTATTAAAGGGGCAGCGAACATCTTGAGACGTGGTCGTTGGTGGACCTGGCAGCTGTGGACCTTCAGCGAGGCGTTGCCAGACCCATTTCCTGCCCGTTCGGAGGGATAGAAGGTGGGGGGACTATCCCAAGTTTTCCTGGAGAGCGTCGGAGCTCAGGCGAGCGATCGCTGGCTTCTGCTGCTGAGGTTGCTGCTCGCTCGGAGCTCGCTGCCTCTCCAGGGAAGGGGGACTTGATTGCTGCTCACGTCACTGGATGGGATTGCTGGATGTGGCGCTCAGGCGGACCTTTCCCTCTCATCTCCCTCAGGCTTTCCACTTCAAGCTCAGCTGGAATTGCCACCACGTGAATGAAATAACAGGTTCTCGGCAATCTCCGGAATCCTCCTAACCCTTTGTTGTCACCCAATACGAGGAGGACACCATCGGCCGAGGCTTGGCTCGCACCCGATCGCATCCCTGAGTGCTTTAACCCCTTCATTGCTCCTCAGGCAGCTGAACCAACCCTACTAACCTTCCCATACTGTACATGTTATATCCGTGAAAGAATCTCTAAAGGGGAATCTTTTAAACCTAAAATGACTCCAGTCACACCTAGGCGGGTGGAATCACCGCAATTCTGCCTGCAATTCCCAAACCGCGGCGAAACGCGGGGCGCGCTTGAGAGTCCATCACGCCCGACCGCGGCGCAATTTTGCCGCGATGCGATCGCAAAAAAAAACGCGCGTTGCTGTCGCTCAAAAGAAGCTCCTGCTCCTTTTATGAATGACATGCGTCGGGCGTTGTGATCTGCCGCGATCGCAGCACGAGTTATCGCGCGGGCGCTCGCGGCAAAACTGCGGCGCGACTGGGGTTGCCGTCAGGCCCCTTTCACACCTGTGCGGCTTGTCCTGCGGCTTGGGACTGCAAAGTGGCATGACAAGTCGTTCCCCCCCCCCCCGTGATTTCCAATGAGTACCACTCATATCTGTGCGACTTCAAGTCAAAGTGGTCTCTGCACTACTTTGGTCCGACTTTGATGCGAGTTGAGGTCCGTAGACCTCAGGATTACACAGGCATTGCCTGAAATCGCTGCAAAATCGCGCGACTTTTAAAGTCACTGCAGTCACACTTGTGCGACCTGAAAGCCGCACAATTTTGCCGCAAGTTTTTTGCCGCAATTTTTGCCGCGATTTTGATGCGACTTTAAGCATCGCCTTTGTAAACATGAGGTCCGTGGACCTCAAATCGCATCAAAGTCGGACCAAAGTAGCGCAGGGACTACTTTGAAGTTGCCGAGACTTGAAGTCGCATAGATATAAGCAGTACTTATTGGAAAACAAGGGGAATGACTGCGACTTAGCAGTCCTGAGTCGCAGGACAAGTCGCATAAGTGTGAAGACCCCTTTCACACTGTCGCAACTTGAAAGTCGCGTTATTTTACAGCAATTTTGCTGTCATTTTGCGGCCGCGATTTTGATGCGATTTCAGGGAATGCCTGTGTAAAACTTGAGGTCTATAGACCTCAACTCGCATCAAAGTCGGACCAAAGTAGTACAGGGACTACTTTGACTTGAAGTCGCACAGATATGAATGGTTATCATTGGGAATCATGGGGTACGACTTGTCATGCCACTCTGATGTCCAAAGTCGCATGAAAAGTCGCACAGGTGTGAAAGGGGCCTAAGAAGTAATGGCATCGCAAACGTGTCCTCTGTTTTGCCGCAATTTGGAATTGAAATTTGGCAGCGATTCCGCCCGTGATTCAAATCGCCTAGGTGGAGCCCAGGAGCTTCTGTTGAGTGACAGAGTCGCGCATTGCGATTTGCCGTAATTGCAGCACGTTTTATCGTGCGACAATCGCGGAAAAATTGCAGCGCGATTCGGGTGCCATTAGGAAGTAATGGTATCGCAAATGTGCCCCGCGTTTTGCCGCAATTTTGAATCGCTGGCAGAATCGTGGCGATTCCGCCCCCAATTCAAATCGCCTAGGTGTGAATGGAGCCACGGAGATTATTTTGAGCGACAGCGTTGCGATTTTCTGCGATTGCAGCACAATTTATCACTTGCGATTCCCCACACCATACTGGTGTGAACCTTGCGTAAGGATAAGTTCACACCTATGCGTTTTTTAGTGCGTTTTCAGTTTTGTAGAAACGCCCTCCAGTCCATGTAACATGGTTTCCTATGGGTCACATTCACATCTGTGCCTTCTCAACCGGTGCGTTTTTTTTTTAAAAAAAGGGTCAGGGACTTTTTTGCCCACAACAGATTGCGTTTTTTCTTCCATAGAAATGCAGCAGAAACGCATCAAAAGCGCAGCGCTTTCGTTTTTTGATGTGTTTCTGCTGCGTTTTTGCTGGCTTCTTCTGCAGGACAACAGATACCTCCCAAAAATGCCAAACACATCAAAGATGTATTAAAAACGTGTGTCAAAATACACCGGGAAAATGCATCAAATGCAACCTGCGATGCATTTTCCTGATTCGTTTTGCGTTTTTTGACACGTTTTTGATGCATTTTGAATCTGTTTTTGATGTGTTTTGCGTTTTTGGGAGATATCTGTTGTCATGCAGAAGAAACCAGCAAAAACGTATGCACTGCGTTTTTGATGCATTTTTGATGCGTTTCTGCTGTGTTTCCATGGAAGCCTATGGAGCAAAAAATGCAACCCGCTGCAGGCATAACAAGTCCCTGACCTGGTTGAAGACGCACAGATGTGAACGTGCCCCATAGGAAATCTTGTCAAATGGCCTGTGGTGCGTTTCTGCAAAACTGAAAACGCACTGCAAAATGCATAGGTGTGAAGCTAGCCTTGGTCCTGGTTCACACCTGTGCGTTTTTTTAGTGCATTTTGCTGAAGGGCACTACAGTCTACTTAACATGGTTTCCTATGGGATCCGTTCATATCTATGCATTTTTCAGCTGCTGCGTTTTTGGAAAGGATACGGGGCTTTTTTTTAAATGCAAAACGGGGCATTTTTGGTTCAATAGACTTCAATAGACAATGCTGCAGAAACGCATGTAGTATGTTTTTGATGCCTTTTTGATGCGTTTTGCATTTTTTAATCTGCCCAACAACAAAAACATCTCCCCCTTTTTTTTAAAAAAAGAAGAAAAAAACAAAACGCATGAAAATAATGTGGAAAAACTCATCAAAAACACATGTGAAAAAGCACTGCAGAAAGGGATCAAAAGCAAACTGCATAGGTGTGAACCAAGGTTCACACCTATGCGTTTCTACAGAGCGATTTCCTATGGGTCACGTTCACATCTGCGTTTTCAGCTGGTGCTTTTTTTTTTGGAAAGGGTCAGGGACTTTTTGTTTGCCCGCAGCAGATTGCGTTTTTGGTTTACATTGCAACTTTTACATTGAGACTTTGATGCAACTTTGGATGGGTGCAACTTTGGCTGTCGCACTGATAACATTAAGATGTGACTTCCGTGCAGCTTTTGAGAGTATACATTGCAGTCCATTGCATGAAAGTCGCATCAAAGTAGCGCAGGAACCTTTTTTAAAGTCGCTGTGACTTTAAGTCGCATAGATTTGAACGGCTTCCATTGAAATACATGGCCTGTGACTTGTCATGCGACTTTATGTGTCCAAAGTTGCATGACAAGTTGCACAAGTGTGAATGGAACTATCTCCCCTATGGTGCGATTTGCGAAGAGCTGGAAAGTGAAGGAATGTAACGTTGTAACTTAAGCCCCGTACACTGAAATTGCCGGCACAGTAGATACCGGTTGACATTTGGCCCGTGTGTACAGGTCCTTGTTTGACAGAAAGCCAATCTCACAGCCGGCTTTGGTTGAACCAGCATTCTGAAAAACCAGCAGCCAATCGGCATCCGATCAGCGCTCCCAGCCAATGGCTGCGAGCGCTGACCAGTGTGTTCTGGCGGGGGGGGGTGTTCCTTTGTCAGAACACAATAGCTCTGCAGGGAGATTGCTGTACCAGTGGCGGCCCATCCATAAGGGGCACTGGAATGTCGCCCCCCTAATCCATGTGTCCGGCCCCCTTAACTACATGCAGGGCGCCGGACTCATGGGTTCCAATGGGGTTTTTTCTTTTAGAAGCACATGATTAGAGCCAGAGGCTCTAATTGGCTTAAAAAAAGGGTGGGCTCGGGGCGCAGAGCACTGTGCCCTGAGCCCACCCAATTGTGTGACAATAGCCAATTAATATTGGCTATTGTCTTCCTGATTCTTCTCCCGGCCAATCAGGAAGCCGGGCCTGGGGCCAACCCGATTGGGCGAGAGGAGAAGCGACCGTATTGGCCGCCGACGAGGAGGAGGAGACACAGGGGAAGCTGCTGTGAAGCCATCGAGGAGGAGGAGGAGGAGGAGGAGGAAATGCAGGGAGGATCCGAAGGTTTGTTTGCCTCCCCTCCCCAAAAATGGAGCAACAGCTGCCACTGCACTGTACTAACATTACATAGTTAGTACAGGGACCTTCTCGTGTCTCGTGGCCGTGTGTGCCGTGCTTTACACCTATAATCTTTCCTGCTTCATCTATTAATGTATTAAAATGATTAAAATGATTCCTAATCCTTATATGATATATATATATATATATATACACCCTGTTTCCCCGAAAATAAGACCTAGCGTGATTGTCGGTGATGGCTGCAATATAAGCCCTACCCCCACCAAATAAGCCCTAGTTAAAGTCCTTGTAGGTCTTTTTTTCCAGGGTAGGGCTTATTTTCGGGGAAAAAGGGTAGGGCTTATTTGGGGGGTAGGGCTTATGTTGCAGCCATCACCGACAATCACGCTAGGTCTTATTTCCGGGGAATCAGGGTATATATATAGTATAGTATAGTATAGTGCAAACCTGCCAGTGTGTATTATGCTTGCATTCAGTTATTTTGTTTATTTTTGTAGTTTTTTTAAAAAAACAAAAACTATTATAATCCTTTTTAAACACTGCCCTTTTTTTTCAATTTTTTTTTACCATCTTCATTTCATTTGTGCCTCTTTACATCTATGCATTTTTTTTTTTTTAGACTGAAATATAGGTAAATGTTGTGGCATGTCATCGCACTTCAGTGTGACAACAAACTGTAAAATGTATATTTGTGCAAGAAATGTTTACAGAGCTTGGGCAAATATTAAGCAAATCACACAGCTATAGGGCACAGTTGGCTGTCTTAACTGTAATAATAAAAGCTTTGTTCATGGGAATAGCCTGCCACTCAGTGGATTATATTGGTATTGCATGTGCTTGTAATGTTCCCCATTCATTGCCATTAGTTGCAAAACAGTAGCAAAACAGAGTGTTTTACTCCACCTATGCTTAAATCCAGTTTTATGTTTGAATTCCTAAAGCTGAACTCCAGGTATAGTTTTTTTTGTATTATTTTGCATAGTTACATTGGTCCAGCTTGGCCCAGTTATCCTCACTGTCTTTCGAGTCTCTAGCACCAGATACATTTGTTGATACTAAACCCAAAACAGTAAAATCTGTCTGTATATGCAGTAAATTACGGGAATTACAATGCGGCCACCGCGTCACTGTGAGGAGATCCTCGCTCAGCGCTCGGGCGGGCGGCTCTCCTCTCCTGTCCTGGCTCTGAGTGCCTGGAGTGCCTGCTGTCCACTCTACTGTGATGGGCACTCCGCACACTACGGATGAGCTGCGGGAGGAGGTGACGTCACCTGAAGTCTGGTCAGATAGGTCAGTGTATGTCAGATAGGTAGGTCAGTGCAAGTCAGGTACGTCAGTGTATGTCAGGTAGGTCAGCCAGGTAGGTCAGTGTATGTCAGGTAGGTCAGCCAGGTAGGTCAGTGTGTGTCAGGTAGGTAACACCCCCCCCCTCCACACATCCCCACCGTATCAGCTGGGGGAGGTGGTGTCTCACAGGAACCTGCATTATTCTTCGCAAGGCTTTCTCCATTCCTTATTCTGGGACTTATGGTTCTGCCAGGGTATGTAAACTTATAAGCACAAGTGTGTGTGTGGTGTGTGTGTGTGTGTGTGTGTGTGTGTGTGTGTGTGTGTGTGTGTGTGTGTGTGTGTGTGTATATATATATATATATATATATATATATATATATATATATAATTATTATAATAATACAAAAATAATATATATATATCATTATTTTTTTATTAAAAAAAAAAAATACACTGTATATATATATCTATATCTATATAGATATATATATCTATATATCTAGATATATCTATATATATAGATATATCTATATATATATAGATAGATATATATATATATATATATATATATATATATATATATATATATATATATATATATATATATCTATCTCTATCTATCTATATATATATATATATATATATATATATATATATATATATATATATATATATAGATATAGATATAGATATAGATATATATAGATATATATATCTATATATATACACACACTCACATGGGTGCACACTGTATATTTGTTAGACCCTTGGAGGCCGCGGCATAAACAAAGCATGTAAAAACAACATTATAATACCAGTTTTATTATTATGATTTAAATAGAAAAAAAATGTACATTGTAATTAAAAAAAAAATAACAGATTTGTATCCCATGTATTCTACTGATTAAACAATGGTCTATAAAACAGATAAAAACAATTAAAATCATCTAAAACATACAGATCAGCTTACAGTATACAGTTATAATTGTGTTAAAATATTTTTTTTTTTTCAGAGAACCTGTTCTGAAACAAAATATTTGCATACAAAGCTTCAGAGAGAAACTGCCATTTTCCACCACCCAACCACTATACTGTCACAGTCTATGCTCCTTATCTACAGAACTGAAGGAGGAAAGAGTGCGCAACAAAGATGGCTGAAATCCTTGCAATGTTGACATTGGGGATGGTGTTCATAATAGCTTAAACCAAGCCTATATTATAACCCTAAAGATCTTTGTTAAAACATTCAGTTTAAATAAACTTCTAGAAAAATGGGCATGAAAATCCTTGTCCTTTACAGTGTATGTAAAGCCTACTTACCAACATTTCAGTCCCTGTCTCCAAAACACAGTTATCCCCACCCACAGTCCTCAGGTTAAGGTTGTCACTGGTCCTGGATTCACCATGGACAGTCCAGGTATTGAATCAGGCAGTCAGCCTGAAAACCGGACACATTATTTGGACTGGACTAGGGTTACCAGCTGTCCAGGATTCACCCGGACAGTCCGGGTTTTGAATCGTGTGTCCGGGCTTCAGTCCTCCTGAAACCCGGACACATTATTCAGACAGGAATGTGGCTTTGAACAAGGTTTGACAGGAGGGTGAGGGGGCACTACTATTCCCGTTGGAGTGCCCAAAGGTGTGCCAGGTCTGTTACAATCTATAGTGTATACTAACAAAAAAAAAAATTCTGTGTGCTTCTAAAGTGTTCGGGTTTGGCTTGAAGAAAAAGTGTCAACTCTAGACCGGACTGTGGCTCCCTTAAATGGCTGGAGAGGGAATTAGATGTTCTCCTCCCTTCAGCCTGCAGGGGGTGATAGAGAGATGGCCCTGAGACTGAGAGCTCACCTCAGTCTCAGCGAGGAACTGCTAAGGAATGAAGAAAGACTGTCCTCCTTCTCTCCCCTTGTCATGTGACTTATGACATGACCGGAGAGAGGAAGGAGGAGCTGCTTTCTTTTCAGAGTGTGTTATCTGTGAGTACAGGGGGGGAGGGGGGGTCACTGATGTGTGGAGGGGCACCTGATGTAAGGGGGCACTCTGATGGGGACACCAGGTGTAAGGAAGAACTCTACGGTGGACACCAGATGTAGAGAAAAACTCTACTAGGGACACCAGATGTAAGGAGGCACGCTACTGGAGGGTCCTGGATGTACTCCTGCCCACTTTAAAGAGGTGACCTCCCCCCAAACCCTGCCTCTAATTATGTGGTTACTGCCTAATCATGGACCCCCGATCACCATAATGTGCATATTCAAATAAAGGTGACACTGTAAACCTGGGTCATGACCCAAGACACAGTATCATGGGATAACAGACTGTCCCAGACATGGAAGCATATCTGGGAAAACCTGAAACAGTTGGCATCTTTATTGTTAAAGCTGAAGTTATCTTTTTGCATACCAGATTAAAAAATATAAATATATAAAAAGTATGATAAATACATAAAACGTACTATGATTGGGACCACATGGCCGAAACGCGTAAGTTGTCTTATCCTGTAATCACCCTGTAGGAAATAAAGCTGCCTATCTTCACAGTTAAAATGGTCATTGCCTCTGATTCTTTTGTATTGGTAACGATTTTACAGTCATTTGTTCATTTTGTGGCTGTTTATTTTTTTTTCACTGAAGGTCACAAGATGATCGTGGTCTGGGTCTTATGCAGCCGGAACTGAAAAAAAAAAAAAAATTGCAATTAGAAGACATCTTGGCATATATCCGATCTTTAATTCAAGACGTTGCAAAAGGCAGCGGTAATATGAAATCCTTTACCTATAACAGGTCTTTAGAGGTCACCTGACCAGGTTCTGGTAATATGAACTGTCATCATCAAAGGTCAGTCTACCCAAAAGTGAGAATTAGTTACTGGGGAAGTCTGGCCAGCCTCTGGCATTATATATGTATTGGATACTCCATCAGCATTTCCCATGATTCCCAGTTCTGTTCTTGTCCATCTTGGAGTTTTGGGTGTTTCTGTCCACCTTTGCGTGTCCCAGCTCCTCTTGTTACAATTTCCATAATATAAAATACATAAAAATCTAGCAGGAATGGTGGGAACTCCTTATAATGGGCACATGCAGGTGTACAAACCCAAGTACTTAGCACAGAGGTCTCACCAATAGTCTTCGAGAGACATTTCAGCATCTACCAGAGAATTAAATGTCATATTCAGGTAGACTGACCCTTGAGGCTCCTGAAGACATTTGCTGCAGTAGGCATACAAACCCCAGGTTAAGCCAGGGCGGGATCAAGCCTATTTGATCTGGAGGTGCAGTAAAAATGTCAACACTAGTATGTATTAGGATATCATTAGATCAGGATGATTATACAGAACTTGTACCCCCTTATATCAGATGTCCCCATTAGAGTGCCCCCTTACATCCGAGTCCCCATCAGAGTACCCCTTACATCAGGGTCCCCATCAGAGTACCCCCTTACATCAGATATCCCAATCAGAGCTTCCCCCTACATCAGGTGTCCAAATCAGAGTACCCTCTTATATCAGTGTCCCCATCAGAGTGCCCCTTACATCTGGGTCTCTATCAGAGTACCCCTTTACATCAAATGTCCCAATCAGAGTGCCCCCTTACATCAAATGTCCCAATCAGAGCGCCCCCTTGCATCAGTGTCCCCATCAGCACACCCCCTTTACATCAGGTGTCCCAACCACAGCAACCCCTTACATCAGGTATCCCCATCAGCGTTTCCCCCTTACATCAAGTGTCACCATCAGAGTGGCCCCTTTACATTGATTGTCCCTATCAGCAAGCCTCCTGCATCAGACCTGGCTCATGGATCAGTGGATGCACTCTCAGAGACTGGGGGGGGGGGGGGGCACAACCAAAATCTGGGGAGGCACCTCCCACCCCAGCACCCCCCCTAGATCCGGCCCTGGATTTAACAAACCAACATAGGCGTGCGCTCAGGGTGTGCCGGGTGTGCCTAGGCACACCCTAATCACCCCATGTGCATTAGCATTATCCAGGAGCAGCACCAGGTGGGTGGTTGGGGGGTGCCAGTGGCCATTGTAAATGCCCCCATTATAATAAAATCTAGGTTCAACTTTAGGAACATGTTACACCCATAATTAGGGTGTATCGTTATATGCTCCCAATCAACTGGCTCCCACCACCAGAGCCCCCTTCCTGTGACAGCAGGTGGCGCTCATGTGTGTTTGAGCTTTGGGGTGCACATCCTAATGCAACAGGCTGCGCACACCTATGCAAACCAATAAATAGTTTGATTCCCCAGCATCTCTCAGATCCCTTATCTCAACCCTACTGAACACAAAGAAGAGAAGGTCCCAAGTGAGGACTCTGGTCATGTTGTCCAAAAGCATGAGGTTGCTGTCATTTGAATTTTTTCGACATGGAGTCAATTTTTTTCTTTAGATTTGTGCAGTCTGTGTAGCATAGGACAAACCCCCCGCTAGAGTTCGACACCTAATCTTCAATGGGTGTGACCTGATTCAGGTCTTGGGAGCAGCGTACCCCGTATTTCCATAAAGACATGGTTTCACGTGTCTGGTGTGGGGAAACTCAAGTGTCCTACACAAAGCTCTGACCTCAACTCTACTGAGCACCTTTGGAATGAAATGGAAGGTTAATTGCAAGTTTTGTCCTTTAGCCCAAAGTCTTAAATGGGTCGGGCAGAATGTCCACAAATTCCTACAGATGCACTCCGAAATCCTGTAGAAATCCTTCCCAGAAGAGTGGGGCTGTTATAGAGGGCAACCAACTTCATATTAGAGATGTGCACGACTGAGAAATTTGCTTGGCTTGGGATCCCTTCGTTAAGTTAATTATTTTGTTTTGTCATATTTTTATTTTAGAATGATTTTTTTTTTTTTCGGAATTTGTTTCATATATTCGGAAGATGGCTATATTTGTTGTTTTTATTCTATTCTACTCTGTTCTATTTATTGCATTTTTTAAATTCTATTCTATTCTTTTATTCCTTTCTATTCTTTTATTCTATTCTATTCTGTTTTTTTTCTATACTAATCCACTCTATTATTTTATTTTCTATTCTATTCTTTTCTATTTTACTCTGTTCTATTCTTTTCTATTGTATTCCTTTATTTTCTATTCTATTCTGTTTTATTATAATCTATTATGTTTCATTCTATTCTAATCTGTTTTATTCTATTCTTTTCTATTCTATAAAGCAGCCTAATGCTGGCCATAGGCAGTTTGAATCTCGGTCGGTTCACTAGGAACCGTGTATGGGCAGGCTTTTTGTACCAAGTTCATGCCAATGCGATCAACTTGGATACAACCAGCCTGCTGGATTTTACTTGTGATTATCACTTTGGGCTGGTATAGCTGCTAGCAATAATCACTGTGCTCTCCCGGTGGGGATGGCTTCCCTTCCCCCCGGGAGAAGACATTGGCTTGGCAAGAGGGCTTCCCCTGTCAGTGTGGCCTGCCTAAGTAGCAATCATCACTTAATAGGAGATTTATATGCTTTTCATAGTTAAAATGACATATACAAAGGTTGAATCAACTTACTGATGGAGTAGTTTGCCATGAATCCGGTACTCTCTCCAGAATAGTCACTCACGAAATGCAGGACAAGGCCATTTGTGGTGGAATTGATTGGCTGAATTTGTTGATTGCCGCAGTATGCTGGTCCTACCAAGGGTGAGGTGGACAAAATCCCATCTCTGATCTCCAGCCAGTCATAAGAACATTTCTTGCTGGACTCAAGGCTGAAACTAACAAAGGCCAGCTGGACCTGAAATTCACAACACATATTATATTAAAATAAAAGAATTAAAAAAAAATAAAAAATAAAAATTATATATATATATATATATATATATATATATATATATATATATATATATATACACAGTATCTCACAAAAGTGAGTACACCTCTCACATTTTTGTAAATATTTTATTATATCTTTTCATGTGACAACACTGAAGAAATTACACTTTGCTACAATGTAAAGTAGTGAGTGTACAGCTTGTATAACAGTGTAAATTTGCTGTCCCCTCAAAATAACTCAACACGCGGCCATTGATGTCTAAACCGCTGGCAACAAAAGTGAGTACACCCCTAAGTGAAAATGTCCAAATTGGGCCCAAAGTGTCAATACTTTGTGTGGCCACCATTATTTTCCAGCACTGCCTTAACCCTCTTGGGCATGGAGTCCACCAGAGCTTCACAGGTTGCCGCTGGAGTCCTCTTCTGCTGCGTACACACGGTTGGACTTTCCGGCGGGAAATGTTAGATGTGAGCTTGTTGTCGGAAAGTCCGACCGTGTGTAAGCTCCATCGAACATTTGCTGTCGGACTTTCCGACAACAAATGTTTGAGAGCAGGTTCTCAAATTTTCTGCCAACAAAACTTTGTTGTCGGAAAGTCCGAGCGTGTGTACACAGGTCCGTCGCACAAAAGTTCACCCATGCTTGGAATCAAGCAGAAGGAGCTGAACTGGCTATTGAACTTCCTTTTTCTCGGCTCGTCGTATGTCACCGCGTTCCCACGTTCGTAAATGTTGGCCAACATTTGTGTAACCGTTTGTATGCAAGACAAGTTTGAGCCAACATCCTTCGAACACAAATCCACAGTTTTGTTGGTGGAAAGTCCAATCGTGTGTACGCAGCATTCCACTCCTCCATGATGACATCACAGAGCTGGTGGATGTTAGAGACCTTGCACTCCTCCACCTTCTGTTTGAGGATGTCCCACAGATGATCAATAGGGTTTAGGTCTGGAGACATGCTTGGCCAGTCCATCACCTTTACCCTCAGCTTCTTTAGCAAGGCAGTGGTCGTCTTGGAGGTGTGTTTGGGGTCATTATCATGTTGGAATACTGCCCTGCACCAGTCTTCGAAAGGAGGGGATCATGCTCTTTGTACTCCTCACCTGGTTGCCCCCACACACGCTTGACACCATCTGAACCAAATAAGTTTATCTTGGTCTCATCAGTAGGGTTGCCACCTCATCCCTTTAAAACCGAACACATATTAATTACACAGGTTCTGATTAAGGTGGTAATTAAACTCACTTGGTGCCTTATCTGCATTATATTAGCCTCAGAATCTGTGTAATTCATATGTGTTTGGGTTTAAAGGGATGAGGTGGCAACCCTACTCATCAGATCACAGGACATAGTTCAAGTAATCCATGTCCTTAGTCTGCTTGTCTTCAGCAAACTGTTTGTGGGCTTTCTTGTGCATCATCTTTAGAAGAGGAGTATGGTCTGAGCACTGACAGGCTGACCCCCCACCCCTTCAACCTCTGCAGCAATGCTGGCAGCACTCATACATCTATTTCCCAAAGACAACCTCTGGATATGACGCTGAGCACGTGCACTCAACATCTTTGGTGGACCATGGCGAGGCCTGTTCTGAGTGGAACCTGTCCTGTTAAACCGCTGTATGGTCTTGGCCACCGTGCTGCAGCTCAGTTTCAGGGTCTTGGCAATCTTCTTATAGCCTAGGCCATCTATATGTAGAGCAACAATTCTTATCTTCAGATCCTCAGAGAGTTCTTTGCCATGAGGTGCCATGTTGAACTTCCAGTGACCAGTATGAGAGAGTGGGAGCGATAACACCAAATTTAACACACCTGCTCCCCATTCACACCTGAGACCTTGTAATACTAACGAGTCACATGACAGCGGGAGGGAAAATGGCTAATTGGGCCCAATTTGGACATTTTCACTTAGGGGTGTACTCACTTTTGTTGCCAGCGGTTTAGACATTAATGGCTGTGTGTTGAGTTATTTTGAGGGGACAGCAAATTTACACTGTTATACAAGCTGTACACTCACTACTTTACATTGTAACAAAGTGTCATTTCTTCAGTGTCGTCACATGAAAAGATAGAATAAAATATTTACAAAAATGTGAGGGGTGTACTCACTTTTGTGAGATACTGTATGTATATATACATATGTATATATATAATATATATATATATATATATATATATATATATATATATATAATATATATTTTTTTTAATGTTTTCACTTTATTTAAAATATAAAGTTTCTATGCTGTAGCACGTCATGTAACAAAAACAATTACAGCTGCCAACATTTTATTTAAGGTAATATTAAAGGCTCAGGTTTTATTTATTTTTTTAAATAACAAACATATATTTTGCAAAGAGCAGCCTCGATTCTTCTCTTCTCAGGTCTCCTGCTGGTGCCCCTGGCCCCTCCTCCCTGCTGAGTGTCCCAATAGCAAGCCATTTGCTATGGGAGCACTCGTACCTGCCTGCTCCAGAGCCCCGCTCCATGTGCCCATTGACAAATACAGTGGGGCTCAGCTCCGTCCCCGCTCTCTCCTCACTGGCTGTGATTGACAGCAGGGGGAGCCAATTGCTCCTGCTACTGTTTCTCTGACAATGAGAACACAGAAGGGCGGGAGAGCCACTGCTCATGTGCACATTGCTGGATCGAGATTGGGCTCAGGCAAGCATTGGGGGGGGGGGGGGGGGCGGAGCTGCACACTGAAGGTTTTTTTACCTTCATGCATAGAATGCATCCACCTAGGTAAGTATGATTCTTAAAAAAAACAGAATTTATTTATTTTATTTATTTAGAATTCCCATACTTCTCTTTTAAATATACTTCAGGCATAAAATATGAATTTTAATATGTTTCTCCAGCAGAAGAAATTAGCTAAACGCCTGTCTAGCCTGTCTGATCTAGGGGTGCAAGGTATCAACGCACTTTCATTTTATGCTTGCAGCTATGTGCAATGCAATGGTTGGGCTGGGCTTCAGTTCCTCATTATAGTGTCCGCCATGTTCATGCCACTGGTCCTGGGGGCATGTAAGCCCGGGTTGACAACACACAGCATTTTCACTGAGTGGTGTCAGCCCTGCCCAATATCTTTTGCTAAATTACTCAAAAATTCCAACTCTCAGATCTCTACAGTCTAAAGGCTAATCTTTATGCAGTCCAGCGTAAGAACAAATAGGGCTCTTTGAGATAATGTGCAGGAGACACGGGACATATCTGAACTTCTGACAAGGTCAGGTTTTTTTTTTTGCTTATCAAACAAATATAACAAGATGCTTCTTTCAATGGTGTATATAAAAGTGAAGCGTTTCTTACCTTGTATCCCAAAGGAGCGATAATTGTCCAAATGCAGTCACTGTAAGCAGGGTAATTTTGATGCTGTTCATATCCAGGGCTAAATACGGTCCCAGTGGAGTTGACCAAAGTCCTGCCGCATTTCACTGAAAGGAATAAAAGTATGACAATTGTGTATATTTGAGAAAGTACAGAGGGCAGAGAATGTCAAGCAAGAAGGCCCCTACATGCCTCTTAAATTAGGTTTACTTTAAATTTATTTTGCCATTAGAGCAGTATGGAAGCTTCCAGTTCTGACCTTCTGATAATGCTACTTGCTGGGCTGTTATGCTTAACCTGCCTTCAGTAGGTTCTGGGCCACTGGTGGGCAACTATGCAGATCAGAAGAGCAATGTGATTGCATGCATATGAGCAGGGATTTTTTTCTCAGATATAAGGTGCAGGAATCCCCTACCTTCCGAGTCATCCCTTGTCTCCACCTCACAGCACCACACCTTTAGCTCCACACCTACCCATCTCCCAATACTGCCCCTTTTTAGAGAATACAGAACAAATATAATTTTTTGGTGCTAAGTCATTTGTATGGAATTAGTTAATACTTCCAATACTTGCAACATGACTGCTCCCTAGTGCACAAAGCAAGGCCCATAAAGACATGGATGAGGGAATTTGGGGTGGAGTAACTTGACTGGCCTGACCTCAACTTGACAGAACACCTTTGGGATGAATTCGAGTGGAGGCTGTGAGCCAGGCCTTTTCGTCCAACATCAGTGCCTGACCTCACGAATTCTGGAAGAATGGTCAAACATTCGCATAGACACACTCCTAAACCTTGTGGACAGCCTTTCCAGGAGAGTTAAAGCTGTTATAGCTGCAAAGGGTGAGCCAACTCAATATTGAACCCTACAGACTGAGATTGGGGGGGGGCATTAAAGTTTATGTGCGTGTAAAGGCAGGCGTCCCAAAACTTTTGACAATATAGTGTATCTACTGGAGTGTCTTGCAGAGGGAAGTGGTCCAGCACCAATTTCCTTTGTGGCTATGAGATGTCTTATGACCGAATGCTGAAGCTCATACTGGAAGAGTTGAAAAGCCATGTCCCAATAAACCATGTCCTTTGGGAACACCCACCTTTAACCATGACCATTATTGAATGCAGTACCATGGCACATTTTGTGTGGTCCACTTTCTTTAGCCCGCGGAAATATGTCCTTACAATAAAAGGTCCAGTTGGTTTTGCTTTTCTCCTTAAGCCAAAGGTACCCATTCCTCCCATGTTGACCCCAATGTCACTGTTTTTAGAATGTTTTTTTGTACGTCTATTCTGTGCTGTACCTGTGCTGTATGAGGCTTTGAATCCAGTGGCTGTAATTGACCCATCTGTGACGAATTCCACCAGCATCACCGAGCCAGAGGACACCAGAGAGGGCATCTGTCCGGAGCCGCATGACCTGTCCAGCAGCAATGGGTATGTCCTGCTTGGGCCATCAAACACCCTGATGTAATCTGATGTGCACCCAACAGAGTTCTGCACATCAAATGCCTTAAACTGCAAGAGTACCTAAAAGGAGATTTATAAGTATAATAATGGACATAGACACTTGTCTTTTAGATTAAATACACAAATGTGCTGAATAAAAAAATTCATCTAACACTAAAAATGCTAGCAATAAGTGGAATTCCTGCCTAACCATAACTATTTTATAAAAATGTTCCCTCCCTCTCCTATCTATGCTGCCTACCCTATATAAAAAAAATATCTGTATACTTACCTTTTTTTCACCCTGTTCTGGTTCGATCACTTGATCCCACAGCTTCGGCTCCCCTGTGTCAGGGAGTGGTCAACAATGACCATGAATTCTGGGGGTGGTGACACCACTTATAGGCTCCCATAGCTCAGCCGTTGTCGGCACTCCGTCCTCTACCCTGCAGCTGGCCACCCACAGGGGAGCCTGAGCACATGATCAGGTGACCAGACCATAGTGGGCTCAAAAAAGATAAGCATAATGTAGCACCCTCCCTCTATAGTGTAGACTGGCAGGTAAATTTAGTTGGCTCCACTGTAAGCAGAGGAGCTTGGGTGATTACCAAGGGCTGTTCAGTGTCTCACAGGCTGTTGCTCTGATTGCTTCCCCCTGTGTTCTAGAGGATTCTAGAAGTATAGTGGGAGGAAGGACAGAGTGTGAAGCCTGAATATTTATGGGACTCCAGTCAATCCCTGCAGAGGTGTGCCCAGTAGGTGGTTGGAGGGCCATTTAATAGTCTGAGGCCTGAGGCAGCAGCTGCAGAGTTCCAGGGTCCAGTCCTGCTGGAGGGGACCCATCTGTAGGAGACTCATCCCCTGGGGCAGAATACTAGAAGGAGCCACCCGGAAGCCATAAAAGTCCCAGCTAGGGGTAGCTTGGGAACCTATTCACAAGCTTAAGTCCTGGGATCAAGTTGGGTCTGGAAAAGCTCACAGGAGAGAACCAAGAGGAAGCTTTCCAACATAGGTGTCCCCATTTAAAGATCTACCCTCTCCTCTTGTGGTGGTGACAATCCCCAGGGCAGTTCAGCTCATCCCTAGTTCTAACTCTATGATAAAGACATTTATATGTGTAGCGTTTAGCTTTAACATAAAGTGCATCAAGTAGGAATGATTACCTGGCTGTATGGCAGACGGATGAGCCAGGTACAGTTGTAGTTGTTTGGGTAATTTGAAGGGTAGGAGGCAGAGTAGAAAACACCTGTGGCATCGGACAATACGGAGGAGCAGACATCTGTAGAAAAAAAGGAAGAAGAACCAAGTTACAAACAAGGGCAGAGTCTCTTGGGTAGTCATCTCCCATACCAAAAACCCTGTTCACACCTGCTAGTGTTGGAAAACCATGGAACCAGGAATGGAGGCTTCATCCCACCCAAGCCTCAAAGCTCTAATCCAGGATTTACAATTCCCAGAGGAAACTAAAGATCCAGTTTCCTCCTTGTGGAACATGCATTTTGGAACAATTCACCTTGTTTGAATGAATGAGAACCCTAGGTGCCACCGAACCCTCTTCGCACCGTGACATGGTTGTGCATTATCACACTATTCATAATTTTGTCCCAGTTTCTGAGGGTCTTCTAATATACAAACAGCTGAGTTTCTACACCAAACTTTCCTGTCTGCTCGCCCCTACCTTAATTTGGGAGTCAGTAGGTGCCATACCAGATTTATGCCCACCACCAACAGTGGCTTTATAGGAAGAAATGGCTACTTTTTTTATTTCCACATGTTAGAGCCATGGAGACTCAATACGTTTTCAGTTCACCAAAACCAGTTCTCACAAAACCAGGTATTCCAATTTACTTTTGAAAGTAGGTTCGTAGTATGGGTTTTGTATCTCCTGCTTAAGTCTCAAAAACACTCAGGCGCTCAAATAGAGATACTCTTAATGGTGTTCACACATAATGTTTCATCCGATGCAGCCCTCCCCAGATCTGGAAATCTTCAAACAACTGCAAAAATAAACATACAGGAGGGCGCAAACGCCTAGTGCATTACCACAATGCAACTTTTTTAAATACTGAAAAACCATTGCATACCCACAAACATAAGTAACAACAGGCATATCACATAACAACTCCAACCGTAGGCGATGTCATCAGGCCGTGTACCATACGGTTGGAAAGCTTATGCGTTTCAGGGGACACGCCACTTTCCTCAGAGCTAAAACAGAGTTATAGCTCTGCAACAGCAACCATATGCAACTGTTTTATATGTATAGTGGCAATGCACTTGGCGTTTGCACCCTCCTGTGTGTGTTTTTGCAGTTGTATCTCCTGCTTGTTCTATCTTCCTCACCAGTGTCCTATACCACTAGTGTCCCTCAAATCTAAGATCCAAAGCTATATGCTAGCTATAAGAAATTTTGCGAACCACTTTAAACCAGCTTTCTTTTCCGAAAATGGCCATACAATGTAATCCATCCCACGCCAATACCGATTCCTATTACGCAGACGTTTCCGATAAACTTACTGCAGCTGTAGAGTTTGTTGATCTTGGCCACATCCAGGTTGCTCAATCCTGTTCTCTGTCCAATGTTGATACCATTGTCAGGGATGGGCTGAATGGTCTGTAGGCGGTAGTCAGTAGTGAACGCAAATCTGTAAACAGAAACATACCAGTACAGTGAGGGTTCAATTCAGAAACATGCTTTTTATTTTAATGGAAGGTTACAAAACAAAAAATGTTCTCTATGACCTAAAGGATATGTAAAACCAACATTTAATATTCCTAATATGTGGCTGCTGTACCATGTACCTGTATGAATATGTATCCTGTTCTCTTTGTATTGCTTCCTTTGTGTGAAATCCCTGGTTGTTCCTGCCAGTCCCAATGCTTCCCTATTAAAAACTGACCACACTAAACAGGAGAGCAGAGCACACAACCTGTGGCCCTCCAGCTGTTGCGGAACTACAAGTCCTAGGAGGAATTGCAAGGCTGACAGTTACAAGCATTAATCCCAAAGGCAGAGGCATGATGGCACTTGTAGTTCCTGCAATCGCTGGAGGGCCACAGGTTGAGCACCCATGATGTAGATAAATGTGCCCTCAACCAGCGTCGCTCCAGCCACGTCCCTCTGGCTCACTGGGGCGAAACATGTCAGGGGAGTGGCTGGAGTGGTGCTGGCTGAGGCCAAATTCATCTACATACTAATGCACTGGGTTGGTGAGCGGCACTCTTTCTTCTCTTTGATAATGCTCTCACACCTCTGAATGGTGCACTGATGCCAGAAACCTTCACAGCAAGCGGTTGGGAGATCTCTGTCTCATCTTAGAGCGGCACTGCAAATTTCATTCAAATCTGTGTTTTAGCAACAAAATAAGGTAAGCTATAAATGGAATACTTACTTTCCATAATGCATTACAGAGGTGTAATCGTATTGCATGTTTAGGTTGTTGGTATTATGTTTCTCAAAGCTGGCGTTGTAGTCTGCAAGAAAAAAAAAAGTTACTTATGATTGTTAAGATTATGTCCAATGTCCTAAAGTTCATTTTCATTCTAAAGCAGCCATAGCTTGAGTGAAAAAGCCTGTTCCTACCAGCATGTTGCAGAGTGGAAGCCTTACTCTCTGTGTGGAAGCAGTGGTCTCACTGCAAAGGTCCAATATGCCCCTGACCCTTACAAAGCTTATACTCCTTGCTGATTGGAAAACTCTGCCGATGACTCAGCAGGGGGTGTGTCAGACCTTTGCAAATAGATCACTGCTTCTCCACGGAGAAAGGATCCATTCCAGACATCAGTATAATAACAGGGAGAAGGTTTTTCTATTCAGGCCTGGCAGAGCATCACCAGGAATGAAACCCAGCGTCTGGTGATGTCTATGCGTTCCAGACTTCAGGCTGTAATTGACTGCAAAGGATTTGCAACCAAGTATTAAAAAGTGAAAGTTTGATGGATGATTGTTAATCTGTCCCATTACTTTTGGTCCCTTAAACAGTGGGAGGCACATATACAAACTGTTGTAATTCCTACACCGTTCACCTGATTTGGATGTAAATACCCGCAAATTAAAGCTGAAAGTCTGCAGTTAAAGCACATCTTGTTAGTTTCATTTCAAATCCATTGTGGTGGTGTATAGAGGCAAAAAGATTAGAATTGTCTTGATGTCCCCATTATTTATGGACCTGGATTTATGGCAGGAGAGGGGGGGCCTTCTTGTCCAACATCAGTGCCTGACCTCACAAATGTGATTCTGGAAGAATGGTCAAACATTCCCATAGACACACTCCTAAACCTTGTGGACAGCCTTCCCAGAAGAGTTGAAGCTGTTATAGCTGCAAAGGGTGGGCCAACTCAATATTGAACCCTACGGACTAAGACTGGGATGCCATTAAAGTTCATGTGAGTGTAAAATAAAGGCAGGCGTCCCAATACTTTTGGTAATATAGTGTATATTGTATTTATTCACAAATATCTTTGTTGGATTGTCTTTGCTGAAATATCACAAGAGGTTGAAGCATTTCACATCAATTAGCTTCTTCAAGACCTTTATGTAGCACCCTTATGTTTAGGCAGGATTGCTCCTAAATGTACCTGCCAAGTATAGCTGCCTTGGCCCATTGTTAGGGATCAATTGAATTTACCCTAAGTCTGTAATTGCTGTACTTTTCTCTTTTGCCACTAGGCACTTGGGGGCATTAGATAAGACAAAGGGCAATGCAAGGTCAGATAATGAGTATATGGAGTATCTCAGCCAATGGGCAGGGGTTTTATTGAACCCCTTGGCCTGCTGGGAGAGCCTATATATTTGGGTAGTCAGGTGATTGGTGTTCCGTGCCACCTGGAAGGCTGTCTAGGTGGACATGTGTTGTATTGCCCAGGCTGCTAGGTGGGAGTTTGGGCCTATCCCGGGCACATCTGGCTGCTAGGCTGTCTGAGGGACTATCCAGAAGCAGGAGAGCAGCGTAGGGTTGGGCTTGTACTCCAACCAGAAAGTGACGGTTTGGCCGGCCGGAGAACCTGTTGTGGTCGGTGGTAGAGGGGAGGTTGGCGCCACTAAGGGGCCATCCACCTTGTTACCAGGGACCACGGTGAGTAGCTGAAGCAAGTACCGGAGCAGAATTCTCACCAACTGGGGACGGTGAAGAATCGGGAAACTTCAGTGGGTATCAAGCCAGGGACCCAGCCAGTGGAGGTGACGCTTGTAGATCAGCCTTGTGTGTCAAGCCAGGGACCAAAGCAGGTCAGTGAGGTGAAGCTTGAGGGGTATCTGGAGTGCCAAGCTAGGGACCCAGCAGAGAGGCAGGGGTGACGCTTGAGGAAGATACTACCGTTAAGTTTGGAGGAGCTCAAGGGATTCAGTGGCAGTGAATTGTCAAGTCTAGTGAGAGAGACTGGGAGCTCAGTGGGTTGAAGAAGTACAAGAAGTGATTGTAGTGGAAGTGAAGGAATTGAAGGAACTATTACACCTTGTGTTAGAAACTGTTAGGAGACAGCATTCCTGCACATGCAGATGTGGCGTCTTGCTGGATGCCTTTCCCTGCATGGCTATCCTCCTGTAGAAGTCCCGGAGTCTGCCAATTAACATTGCAACTGCTTAAGGTTGTCTTGGCCCTAACAATCTCTCCCACATTTCTGTTCAAGAGAAATAAAATCTCTTTTATTGTATTACACCCACTATGCCTCACAACCCACTCTGTACGGAAGAAGGTCAGCAGTTCTTGGCTCTGAAGGTGCTCATTAGACTAGAGGAGGCCTGGGACCTGGCTACACTTACACCTTTGCCTCAAAGAGATGTAAAGGTCCTGAAGAAGCTAGTTGATACGAAACGTGTCCACCTCTTGGGATGTTTCAGCAAAGACAATTCAGCAAAGATATTTGTGAATAGATACAATACACACTACTAATATTTTGTGTGTCTTTCCACTCTAGTACCAGTAAAGTCTGACATAAATGGATTTTGACGTTTGATGCAGCTGCCATTATGAATCTTACCAGGTTCAATGTTTTGCCATAGGATTTTGACGTAAGAGTCGCGGTCGCTTCGGCTGTGCTCATGATCGATGCCCAAGGCGTGGTTTAGCTCATGCTGGACTACCCCATGATAAACACAACCGCTTCTATCCAGAGATAAATCCTGGGCTCCTGCGGAATAACCCAGTAAGGACCAGCAGCTGCAACCAACAAAAACAAAATTACAATCGAGGTACACCCATGCTGTACAGATTATTGACGCTACTTCAATAAAGTAATAAGAAAAGTGCATTAGCTTATAGTAACCAATTAAAATTCTGTTTCCAGCTCTGCTTAGGCACTGCTCATTACTGCTGTGTCCAGCTCTGTTCAGTCATTGTTCATTCCCAGGCTCATTCCAGCTCTTCTTGCACTTTACAGATTTCCTTGTAAGGTATCTTGCTTCGACCTCAACACCCATCAAAGCGCCTACTGCTTTTTTGATGTGTTTTTGATGCTTCAGTGATGCTTTTTTTGAAATTTTAATGAAGCTTGGCAAATGCCCTGTGTGTGTATTGATTTTCAATTTGTTTTAACCACTTCCGGACCGCCCACCGTCGTTATACAGTGGAACCTCGGATTACGAGCATAATCCAATCCAGGACTATGCTCGTAATCCAATGTACTCGCATATCAAAGCGAGTTTTCCCATTGAAGTCAATGGAAACGAAAATAATTTGTTCCGCATTGACTTCAATGGGATGCAATACCGCATGCGGCCAGAGGCGGGGGCGCCGGAGAGCCTCGGAAACAGCCGAAAAGGCCCAAGGGACACTTCGGCAGACCTCGGCAAACTTCGGAAGGACTCCGTTCACGAGCCTTTCCGAGGTCAGTCGAACTGTCCTCGGGCCTTTCCGTGCATTTCCGAACGGCGCCGATCAACGACTTTCAGCTCTGCTCGGCTCCGGCGCCCCCCACCTCAGGCCAAAAGCGGTACTGCACACCGCTTTTGGCCTGAATCCTGCTCGTTTTGCGAGACAACACTCGCAAACCGAGTTAGGATTTTTAGAATTACAGTGCTCGGCACTGTACATTGGTACTTTGAAGAGGAGTATCGTTGTTATGGCAGCAGCTATCTTGAAGATAAAAGTGGTCTCTGCGGCGGATTCGCCACAAGATCACTTTTATCGGTGTTGGAGAGGCCCCCCCTCCCGTCGTGCTCCGGTGCCCTCCGCCGCTTACCGGAGCCTTCGGCAGCGGTGGAAGCCAATCGGATGTTTCCCCTTGTGTGACATGGAGATGAGTGAGAGGAAGATGGCCCCCGCCCATCTCCATATCATTGCAGGGCGGAAGCAACATCAAAACGTCACTTCCGCCCATAGCTCTTAAACATTCGGAAACATTCGGAATTCGAAAATTCGAAAAATTCGAAATTCCAAAATTCGAAAATTCCAAAATTCGTATTTCGGAAATTCGAAATTCGGAAATTCGTAATTTCGGGAAATTGAAAGATTCGGAAATTCGGAAACTTCGGAATTAACGAATTTGTCAAAATTTGTTAAAAAACGAATTCGGAATTTAACTAATTGCTAGTTTCTCCTGCTCTGGTCCCCTAGCTCTGCTGAGCCTTTGACGCTCAGTCCTCTCTCTCCAGTCCCCGCTCACCTTCCACTATAGTGTTCCCATGTTGCACACCATGTGTGCGGTCTGCCAGTTGCTCCGCTTTGGTCTGGACCCCGCTCACCTTCCTGCTGCTCTTTTCTGCACACCAGATGTGACGTCAGCACCAGACACTTCCAGAATATATATACACATGAACCAGAAGTGACTGCTGATGATGTCTTTCTAGTTAACTTGTTGTTTTCCAAATGCATCCTGGGAGACTCTGGGGACCCTGATATAAGGGGGAGGCTTTCTGGGACCCTGATGTAAAGGTGGAGGCTCTCTGGGACCCTGATGTAAGGGGGGTTCTCTGAGGACCTGGATGTAAGGGGGAGGCTCTCTGGGGACCCTGATGTAAGAGGAGGCTCTCTGGGGACCCTGATGTAAGGGGGATTCTCTGGGGACCCTGATGTAAGGGGAAGCTCTCTGGGGACCCTAATGTAAGGGGGAGGCACTCTGGGGAACCTGGTGTAAGGGGGAGGATCTCTGTGGACTCTGATGTAAGAGGAGGCTCTCTGGGGACCCTGATGTAAGGGCAGGGGCGGATCCAGGGGGGGGGCAACAGGGCAATTGCCCCCCCCGAAATAATAGCACACACACTCTTAATGTAACTGTCTCCTGCGCTCCGCTGCCGGCCCGAGTCTCTCTCTCACATGTGCCGATCAGCGGCGCCGAGAGAGAGACTCGCGTGTGGTATGTACGGGTGGCGGCGGCGGTCACTGACACTGAAGGAAGGATAGGTGGGTGGAGCCTCTTCCCTGCTCTGCACTCGTTGCTAGACGCCAGGCGGCCCTGGCATTAGCAACGAGTGACGTCACGGTCAGTCACACTCACACTGCAGTGAGTGAGTGAGTCACGGCGTCACGTCGGAGGTCGGACTCGAGTCTCTCAGAGCCGACCGACGTGACAGTGTGACAGGGCCTGGAGCGGGCGGCTGGTGTGTGACTGAGGCTGAGCGAGGCAGCGAGCAGGCAGGTGTTGAAGCCCCTCCCCTTCTGATAATGTGACTGAAGGGACATGGCGTCGCGGCCATCTTGGTACTCCCGCACTCGTCCACAGTAAGCCTAGTGTTTGTAAGTCGGCAAGCGGACATCTTTATACACCCACCAGAGTCTTGCTTATCACAGTCATTTTTAACAGTAAACTCAACTTATATTTCACTAAATAAGCTGAGTTTACTATTAAAAATAACTGTGAAAAGCAAGACTCCGGTGGGTGTATAAAGATGTCTGCTTGCCGACTTCTAACTCTAGTCTTACTGCTGACAAGTGAGGGTGTACCAAGATGGCCGCAATGCAACATGCTTTTGCATGCATATTCTGATGAGTTACAATATCTCTCACTGCCCGCCCTCACTCTAGGACACATCCACTGGCAACTTGGCAAGTGACAATCCACATGTTGTGGCAGGCGACATTGGCAAGTGACAATCCGCATCTTGTGGCAAGCGACATTGGCAAGTGAGAATCTGCATGTTGTGGCAGGCGACATTGGCAAGTGACAATCCGCATCTTGTGGCAGGCGACATTGGCAAGTGACAATCCGCATCTTGTGGCAGGCGACATTGGCAAGTGACAATCCGCATCTTGTGGCAGGCGACATTGGCAAGTGACAATCTGCATGTTGTGGCAGGCGACATTGGCAAGTGACAATCCGCATCTTGTGGCAGGCGACATTGGCAAGTGACAATCCGCATCTTGTGGCAGGCGACATTGGCAAGTGACAATCCGCATGTTGTGGCAGGCGACATTGGCAAGTGACAATCCGCATGTTGTGGCAGGCGACATTGGCAAGTGACAATCCGCATGTTGTGGCAGGCGACATTGGCAAGTGACAATCCGCATGTTGTGGCAGGCGACATTGGCAAGTGACACGCTGCATCTGGTGGCAGGCGACGGTAGCAAGTGACACGCTCAGGGCTCCCAATGATTCTGCATTATGGTGAGTTGAACGATTTCATTTTACATTACAATGTAATAATATAAATAATGCGCCTCAATCATCCTGACACCACATCAACCATGGTGCTGTTATGATTGAAGCGCCAACACCAGCCATTGCCCGACAAATTGCCCGCAAAATTTTATGGCAGTGCCCCTCCCGAGACTAGGCTCTGGATCCGCCCCTGTGTAAGGGGGGGCTCTCTGGGGACCCTGATGTAAGGGGGAGACTCTGGGGACCCTGATGTAAGGGGGAGGCTCTCTGGGACCCTGATGTAAGGGGGGAGGCTCTCTAGGGACCCTGATGTAAGGGGGGTTCTCTGGGGACCTGGATGTAAGGGGGAGGCTCTCTGGCGACCCTGATGTAAGAGGAGGCTCTCTGGGACCCTGATGTAAGTAGGGAGGCTCTCTGGGACCCTGATGTAAGGGGGGTTCTCTGGGGACCCGGATGTAAGGGGGGGTCTTTGGGGACCCTGATATAAGAGAAGGCTCTCCGGGGACCCTGATGTAAGGGGGGGTTCTCTGGGGACCCTGATGTAAGGGGGAAGCTCTCTGGGGACCCTAATGTAAGGGGGAGGCTCTCTGGGGAACCTGGTGTAAGGGGGAGGATCTCTGGGGACCCTGATGTAAGAGGAGGATGCTCTCTGGGGACCCTGATGTAAGGGGGGGGCTCTCTGGGGACCCTGATGTAAGGGGGAGACTCTCTGGGGACCCTGATGTAAGGGGGAGACTCTGGGGACCCTGATGTAAGGGGGAGGCTATCTGGGGACCCTAATGTAATGATAATATAATATATATATGTGTATATATGTGTGTGTGTGTATATATATATATATATATTTATATATATATATATATACACACACATACACACACACATATGACTTTCTTTACTTCGCTGTTATGGGCTCTAGCCCCAGATCTTTTGTAGACCTAGCAACGCCCCTGATGAGAACTCTTCTTACAGTTCAGGTTTGGTTTTCCAAAATTAGTTTTCTTTTTTTGCTACCCTGGATTGCCTGACCCTTCCCTCATCTCCTGCCTTGTCCTCTACCTTCCTTGTTGCCGACCTAGACTGTCTAAATACTCTCTGCTTGCTGCTTGCCTAGACCTTCTACCTGACCTACTACTACAGCCTAGTTTTCTGTTTATTCCTTGCCCACCTGGAACTCTGACCCCTCTCTGCTTCCTGCCTGCCAATACCCTTTGCTTGGTCCCCACTACACTTTGGTCTTCAGTCTCTGCACCATAGCCCCACTGTCCTCACTGATCCCTTGGTGGGTCAATCCTAATGGCCACGACCTAGTACCAGCATGCAGCGAAACCCATCTCCACCCTTAGGGTCTCTAGTGAAAAATGGCCTGTGCCTAGAATTCCCAGCCTCAGGTGATCCTCCATCACCCGATGGGGGTGTAGTCATAACAAATACATTTTGCAGTACACTGGAAAGCAATAATTTTTTTTGTGGATTGCTGTGCAATTCAGTTTTACTCTCCATTGCACCTTACTGAATGTTCATCTAGTCCAGGGGTCTCCAAACTTTCTATAAAAAGGGCCAGTTTACTGTCCTTCAAATTTTAGGGGAGGGGCGGACTGAGGTCAAAGGGAGAAGAAAATGTCCTGACATCAGTGGGATTAAACAATACCCCATAAATGGCTTAAAGGGGAGTAAAAGTGCCCCATCGTTGGTGTCAGTGGGAGTAATAGTGCCCTTTTATTGGAGTCAGTGGGAGGAATAATGCTCCATCATTGATGTCAGTGGGAGTAATAGTGCCCCATCATTGGTGTCCGTGAGAGGAATAGTGCCCCATTGTTGGTATCATTGGGAGAAATAGTGCACCATAATTGGTATTATTAGGAGGAATAATGTGCCATAGTTGGTGTTAGTGAGAAGACTAGTGGCCTATTGTTGGTGTCAGTAGCAGGAACTATGCCCTGCTGTTGATGACAGTGAGTGGGGGGGGCCCAAGGGCCAGATAAAAATTAGGAAAAGGGCCACATCCAGCACCCGGGCCCACAGTTTGGAGACCACTGATATAGTCTATCCAGTTATAGTAGGGCAAAAAGCCTGTAGGTCATCTCTGACATCTCCTACCATCCTTGTTTGACCATTCTTGGAGGATGAAGCATTAAGCCAGGATAGGTAAGTATACTACTTACCCACTGAATTATGCCAAAGTAAATGACAAGGAGCTGTAATTCTCTTCCTCAGTCATTTACATAGGAAACATTATTTTTCAAAGTCTTATGCCCCGTACACACGGTCGGACTTTGTTCGGACATTCCGACAACAAAATCCTAGGATTTTTTCCGACGGATGTTAGCTCAAACTTGTCTTGCATACACACGGTCACACAAAGTTGTCGGAAAATCCGATCGTTCTAAACGCGGTGACGTAAAACACGTATGTCGGGACTATAAACGGGGCAGTGGCCAATAGCTTTCATCTCTTTATTTATTCTGAGCATGCGTGGCACTTTGTCCGTCGGCTTTGTGTACACACGATCGGAATTTCCGACAACGGATTTTGTTGTCGGAAAATTTTATCTCCTGCTCTCCAACTTTGTGTGTCGGAAAATCCGATGGAAAATGTCCGATGGAGCCCACACACGGTCGGAATTTCCGACAACACACTCCGATCGGACATTTTCCATCGGAAAATCCGACCATGTGTACGGGGCATAAGAGTGAGGAGGCCACAAGCCCATATGTAAGGACATATTGAGCAAGAATGATGAGTGTGAAGAAAAGTTCCAATTTTTTTTTTTTTGTACATCTGCTATCTTTGTCCACTACTGTCTGTTCACCAACAACATGCTCACCCAACATCGTTGATGATGTTCACGTAATCTGCCTCTGAGGTGCGTGGGACAAAACGGATGCAGGTCAGCGTAGCAATTTCCAATATGGCTCTCGATATGATAGCGTTTTCATCCACAGCTGGTATAAAAATAAGAATATGCATTTTTAATAAGGTTTGCAGGGTAAATGAATAGCACTTACGGTACCTATTAAAATAAATGGTACTTTCCAGTTTTTTTTTTTTGTTTTTTTTTGTTTTTTTTTAGATAAAACAGAGATTAGCTTGGCATAAAAAAATTTATGGTTACGTGTTAACGTCTTTAAACCCTATTCCTATTGTGGAGGGTCTTTAGCTGCCTTGAGTGAGTCTGGGCTTCTAGTGTGTTGCTGTATCTCTGAGAAGAATCATACTACCTCCAATGTAAGCCCACTCGCAATTTTTTCATTGCCCCAGGTTGGGAGCTTAGATAGCTTAAAGTTAGGGCAGTGCGGCTTCACCTAAATGTTTTAACGTTTTACTTAAACTAAAGTGCTGACTAGCTGGTGAATGGTTTAAAATGGAGACCACGCTGGACTAATTCAAACGCTCACTGGTAGTTTGTAGGTGGTTCTGTAGGTGATTGGACTAATTTAATATCTGTCTTCACTATCAATATCCAACCTTTGTTTTACAAGTAAGCATTTCAGTACATGAAAAAGGATTTCTAGGGCACGATGGTTTAGCTAAAGGGGCTGCACTGTAGAAGCAGCCTGCATGGAAGCTTCATTTGTCTGAGTGAAACCTCAGCAACTACTAATAAGTTACGTAAAAATTTCTTGAGGTATGGAAATCTCTAATCACCAGGCTATTAATAATAATAATAACTGGAGGAAGGAAACCAATAATGCATATTGGGACTGTTGCACATGATGGCCAATGAGATTTCTTGTGAACCAAAAAGAAGCTTAGGGTTTCCGCTCATACTTTCCCAGCAGTGTTCAATAGATCTCACTGTGGGGTGCAGGTTAGATTGGAGTCTGCCCTCACTATATACACTCTGTGAAGCCCCTAGGAAAGTCTCTATCACTGCACCCCATGCAAAGCTGTATGACAGTAAAAGCAGCATCAGCAGACTTTATCCAAGTCACGCCCCTCCAACACATTTCGCCATGACCTCCATGATTAAGCCCTGGACGGCTCAAAACATGTTGGGAGGGCATGGCTTGAACGGAGTCTGCTCAGGCTGCTTGAAATATGGCTTTGCATGGTGTGCGGTGATAGAGACTTTCCTAGGGGGCTTCACAAGTGATTTTGTGACTAGAGCTGCACTTTTGTTTGCACCATATTAGGAGAAGAGAGGGGTCACTCACTGAATTGAGGGTCCACCGCGTATGGAACATTAACAAGACCGTTGGCAGATTTAGACCAAAAACAGTTCTTAGAGGGACATTCCATAGCACTGCGTCCTTCCTTTGTTTTAATATCGCTGTGATGCAAGAGTTTTCCACTTCCTGGACAAAATAAAAAAAAAAAACATTCACGTTGGAGAGGTTTGTGTTCACATAATGCACAATAGTCTAGCTCTCACATTTGCACCTCAAGAATAAAAGGATCCTAGATAGACAATATGTCCCATCAAATTAAACACATGTTAGAGTAGAACTATATCAAAACTTTTTGTTATATCAAAACTTTTTTTTTCATTTTGGATAGAGTATGGATAGAGTAAGGGAGGGTTATAACCCCCGGTCAGTTTATTTTTTGCCATCCGTGTCCCATTGGTTGAACTAGATGCACTGTTGTCTTTTTTCAACCTGACTATGTAACTATTGGGGAGATTTCCCTTCACTTCCTGTCCCATAGCCAACACAGTAAAATAGAGGAAATCCCTGCAAATTAAGGGAATACCTTGGGGACCTCCTGGTCACCAGTCCTCATTGGAAGATTTTCCCTTTATTAGTTTTCTAGGGACAACCCAAAATGTGGAAATTTTAGTTAAATGATAACTCAAGTTAAAGATATCCCCACTTGGGTTTTTTATGTGCTTGCAGTAACTTTCACTCAACCAGTAGTACCATAGGAGCTGAGGTTGTTCTTGGAGCCGAGGCGCAGAACAGAGAACTCAAATTACCAAGCAGATCCTTCGGGGGTAACGCTACATATTATTTAACATATATTTAATTCTAGAAGCCCAAAACCCATTGTTTAGTAATTACCTTTGTTCATCCTTTCTATGGTGCTCATAACATCTTCAGAATGAAGTTCTGATGTTGGTTGTGGAGCTGGACGACAGAAAAGCAAGACAAGAACAATAAATAATATAATATTATTGGGTTCCATAATTTAAAATGAATCTGTCACTTTGCCCTTTCTCCACAGCCCCCAACCCACCCACTGATACCATCTTCTTGCTCCCCCGTCACTCCTTGGATTTGTTGGTATTCTAAGTATTATCCAATCATTCCAGGTATGGGGGAGCATATGACCTGCTTCACTTGCTCCAAGGATGTAGCGTTCCTGGACTAGGTGGCTAATGGCCAAGTCTGAATACTGTCATGTGGGGTAGGAGAGAAGGTCATTAAGTCCATGTAAGCTCTGACATAGACCAACGTGAAGCTTACACTAGGATTACTTTTAAAGTTGGAGGATCTCGTTTGCAGGATTTAAGCTGGCACCTTCCCCAAAACTAAACGCATTATATGAAAGAGAAAGTCCCAACAGACCACAAATGAGGAAAGTGGGACAGGGGGATTTATATGTGCCGCAATAACAAATGTCAGAGAACAAAACAATGCAATTTTATTAATACATTAAAATCCACTACCCTCTAATCAAGTAAAAGGGGTATGAAGATCTATTGTGATATAAGGGAAGACAAGTAGATTGACACATTTCCATTGACATTAAGCTTCCTCCGGATCCAAATTCTTGTCTCCAATGTATCACATGGTAGCGTCAAAATATGAACTCAAACTAAATGGTAGTTTCCAACCAAGATTTACAATGTAAAAAGCCATGTAAAAAGATATACAGGAACTATTATCCCACAGGTGAAGTCTAGATACACAGTGGAAAATACTCCTTCGGAGAGTCACCTTATCAAAAATGCACCCCACACAACAAAGAAGTGACGATAAACTGACAAAAAAAGCCAAAAGCTGAGTAATCATGCCAGATGGAGGTAGTCCACCTAGAATAAAATATCCTTTAAGACTAGTAACCACACACTCCGAAAGGTACATATGGGTGGAACAAACAAAACTGGCGGCCACTCTTCATTTCCTGGCATGCTATCAAAGCATGGTTGGTCCATCTGCAATGGCACCTATGGTCTTACACTAGGATTAGACTCAGCGCTCCTGCAGGAAAATGGGATATTATGGAGAGCTTGCAGAAGGCAAGTATAAGTGGATGGGGGGTGCCTTATCAAGAGAACCTGTCACTTTTCCCACATCTTCATACTCTCCCGCCGCTTTTTGCACCTATTGGTATTCTCAGAAATACCAAATACTTTCAGGTACGGGGGAGCATATGACCTGCTTCACTTACTCACTGGATGTAATGCTTCAGGACTAGGTGGTCAATGGCCAAGCCTGAATACTCTCATGTAGGGTAGGAGAGAACATCATTAAGCCCAAGTAAGCTCTGACACAGACCAACATGAAGCTCACACTAGAATTAGACTCTACACTACCACAGGTAAATTAATAAGGAGAGCTTGCATAAGGCAATTATGGGTGGATGGGGCTGCCTTATCAACCTGTCAACTTTGCCCACATCTCTCCCCCCACTCTTTGCATCTGTCGGAACCCTCAGAATTACCCAGTACTTCCAGATATGAGGAAGCATATGACCTGCTTTCCTAGGATGTGGTGCTCCAAGACTAGGTGGCCAATGGTCAAGCCTGAATACTTTTATGTAAGTTAGGAGAGAACATCCTTAAGCCCATGTGAGCTCTGACACAGACCAACATGAAGCTCACACTGGCATTGGACTCCGCACTCCTGCAGGTAAACAGGATATTAAGAAGAGCTTGTGGAAGGTAAATATCAGTGGACGGGTGTGCTTTATCAAGAAAACCTGTCACTTTTCCTATTTATTGCAGAAATAAAAAATTAAGGTCATAAAGAGTGATAGGATCCGCTGCTACACCTGCATAGCAGCTGGGAAACCTACTGAGAAACCCACAAGAAACACAGTATTGTATGCAGGCATGTACTATTTTTTACTTGTAGTTTTGACATTTGTGCCTTTAAAAAGAAAATAGAAAAAAACATTTAATGATGTATTAATGATTGCAGAGCTGCATTAATATGCATGTCTTCCTGGAGTTTAGCTTTAATTTTTAATTAGTTTTACCTATCTTTATTCTTTTACACCATATAAGTTCCCACCCCAGTACCATGGAATCTCTCTCCTCCTGCATTCTCCATATCATTCACTAAGTAAAAACCTTGAACAGGAAAGTGAGATGCTCTCATCAAAACAACTTAAATTATTTAAAAGCTTTTTAATTTTCAAAACCCATTCCTCAGTTGTTACCTTTGTTCATCTCCTCAATGGCTCTCAATACATCTTCAGAAGGAGGTTTTGCTGTTGGTTGTGGAGCTGGATTGCAAGAAATTATATAATATACCAGTGAATAATCTTATAATATCATTCAGTTTCATAATTTTAAATAAATCTGTAAGTTAGCCCATTCTCTACCCCCCAACCCACCAACTGATACCATCTCTATGCTCCCCTGTGACTGTTTTCATCTGTTGGAACCCTAAGAATTAGTCAATTCCAAGTCTGGGTGCTCATGTGACCTGCTTCTCTTGCTCCCAGGATGAAGTGCTTGGGGCCTAGGTGGCCAATGGCTAAGCCCAAACAATCTCACACGGGGAAGGGGAGAAGGGTATTAACCCTGTGTAAGCTCTGACAAAGCCCAACATGGAGCCTACACAAGAATTAAACTACTGTAGTTAAATAGAATAATAAAGAGAACTTGTAGAAGTAAGTATTTGCAGATGGAGGTGACCATGGGGGGTGCCCATTCTTTATGAAAATTAAGCCAATGGGTCATAAAGAATCCTAGGTCTTGCTGTTATTATGGCTGCAGATCAGCTGGAAAACCTACCAAGAAATCCACAAGAAACATGGTCTTGGAGGTAAGTATGCATGTATTATGTTTTTACTTTGTAGTTTTGGAGTATTTTCAGGTAGTGCACTTGTATCCACACTTAATATAGATACAAAGTTCAAACTGTTTACTCATAAATAATCTGTTGGGACCAATCGTTCCAGTTTAGTAATACTGTCGGTTAAATTGAATAGCAGGATTTGGGATTGAGTTTTTATCAGTGCAGTGGGAGAAGATAGAGAGTAACTGTGCTCACAGAGTGGTCAAGAACATCGGGTTTGTTTGCCCCCAGAAATGTTCCCAAAAATGGTCCAAAGTCGCAATGCTGATTTACTAAAATATTATTTTTCACTATGGTCTGTGTGCCATTCAGTAGTCAGATTTAAGCAAAATGTAAAAATCATAATCTTTTGTGTTAATGTACATATTGTACATAACAGTGACAATTACATTTTCCAAATAATTCAAGAACATTTTGGAAGTGTCTGCTACAATTCACTATCACAGACTTTCTTAAACTTTTTAACATAGAGGAACCCTTGAAATAACTTTTCATCAAAATTAAGGAGCTTCTACATAACTAATAATAAATATTATATTTATATACCATGGTTCATTAACACAACCAGAAAACTGAGATATTAGAATAAATAAAAAGAAAGGAATGCGCCATACTTAGATGTATGTTCTTACATTGGTCACCATTGGGAGAGCCAGTAAGGAAAAGCCACTGGTGGTCATTGGGAGAGTCAGTAAAGAATAACCCCATTACACTGCTTGTCATTGGGAGAGTCAGCAGGAGAAAAGCACCATTACACTGGTGGTCACTGGGATAGTCAGTGAGAAAAGAGCCCCGTTACGCTGGTGGCCATTGGGAGAGTCAGTGAAGAAGAACCCCATTACACTAGTCGTCATTGGGACAGTCAGCAGGAAAAAAGCACCATTACGCTGGGGGTCATTGGGAAATGTAGTGAGAGAAAAGCCCCATTACACTGGTCATTATTGGAGAGTTTGTGAAAGAAGGGCCCTTATACACTGGCACTCATTGGTAGAGTCAGTATAGATAAATTCCATTACACTGGTGGTCAATGGGAGAGTCAATGAGAGAACAGTTGAATACCTTGGGGGTCTTAAGCGAGAGTCCGTGGAGAGGGGGCGTATTATACTGGTGCTTTGTGGAAGAGTCAGTGAAAAAAGAGCCCTATTACACTGGTGGCCATTGGAAGAGTCAGTGAAGAATAACCCCATTACACTCGTTGTCACTGGGAGAGTCAGCAGGAGAAAAAGCGCCATTACACTGGTGGTCACTGGGATAGTCAGTGAGAAAAGAGCCCCATTACACTGGTGGTCATTGGAACAGTCAGTGAAGAAGAACCCCATTACACTGATAGTCATTGGGAGAGTCAGTGAGAGAAAAGCCCCACAGTTGATTACCTTGGGGGTCTTAAGCGAGAGTCCGTGGAGAAGGGGCATATTATACTGGTGGTTTGTGAAAGAGTCAGTGAAAAACGAGCCCCATTACACTGGTGGTCATTAAAAAAGTCTGAGAGAAGAGCCCCATTACACTGGTCGTTATTGAAATAGTCTGTGAAAGAAGGGCCTTATTACACTGGCGCTTTGTGGGCGAGTCAGTGAAAAAAGAGCCCCATTACACTGGTGCACTGGTGGTCAATGGATGAGTCAGTGATAGAAGAGCCCCATTACACTGATTGTCATTGAGAGAGTCCGACGAAGAAAAGCACCATTACACTGGTGCTCATTGGGAGAGTCAGTGGTGAAGGGCCCCATTACACTGGTGGTCATTGGGAGAGTTAATGAGAGAAAGGTTGATTACTTTGGGGGTCTTAAGAAGTGAACATGGAGAAGAGGCCCCATTACACTGGTGGTCAATTGATGAGTCAATGGTGCCTTGTTTGGAAATCAGTGAAAAAAGAGCCCCACTTGTGGTCAATGGATGATTCAGTGAGAGAAGAGCCTCATGACACTGGTTGTCATTGGGAGAGTCAGTGGAGAAGGGCCTAATTACGCAGCTGGTCGTTGGGACAGTCAGTGAGAGAAAACCTCCATTACATTGGTGGGCATTGGGAAAATCAGTGAAGAAAAAGCCCCATTACATTGGTGTTTAGTGGGTAGAATGCCCCCTTACAGATAGCTAAAGGATCACTGGTGTCAATGGTACCTTATCTGAAAGACAGATATTGCTCAGTGCTCAAGAAACCCATAATAACCTCTGCAGGACCCTTGGGGTTCTACAGAACCCTGGTTGACAAAGGCTACACTATCAATTTGAGAATTTTCAAGAATTTACTAAGAAATTCCAATTGCGAGGAATTTAGAGGGTATTTTTTTTTTTCAATTTCTTACCTTGGAACTGATACTGGAGGAGGCCAGGCCCCTGAAAGATAAGTAAGCAATTTTGAAATGCAATTAGAAACAGGTCTTTTAATAAGGGCAAGATATAGTATGTTTTCAGTGAGTACACATTTTTAAGCGGAACTATTGGCACAAAAACGTTCAAATATAAGACAATCGAATGTTTTTAAAGACAGTGTAGGTGTATTTTTTGCTGGCTAGGCAAGAGTTCTGTAAAATATATTGTTTTATTTGTTGTGTGCAAATCCATTCAATGTGCACCAAGCCCTAAAATCTAGTCTTAAATAGGTATGATTGCCATTTTTGTTTAGCTTACTGGATGTGATGGGTACACATTAGATACCCTCAGCTGCCATAGACTAGAGTTAGGAAGACAAAGGGGCCTTGATCGGCAGTGCAGCTTCCAGTGATATCTGAAAATGTTGTGCAACTAACAGGAAGGGGCAGATAAAATACCAGTTACCCATACCCTCCCCCCTCCTTTTCTATGACACTGTTACACAGAGGCTCTTTTCCTTGCTTCTGCAGGCAAACAGGAAGCAAAGCGAAGGTGAGCATAAACAGCTGGTGATGCTTGTAGCTACAAAACCTGTTCATTTACTCCTTATGGACTCACTTCCCCCCATGCTCTCTGTTGCACCCCTGTGCTCTCCACATCCCCCTTTGCTATATGCCGCCCCCCATGCTCTCTGCCGCCCCCTGTGCTCTCCACATCCCCCCATGCTCTCTGCCGCCCCCCCTGTGCTCTTCACATCCCCCCATGCTATCCGCTGCCCCCCTGTGCTCTCCATATCCCCACATGCTCTCCGCCGCCCCCCTGTGCTCTCCAACCCCCCCATGCTCTCTGCTGTCCCCCTGGGCTCTCCACACCCCCCCATGCTCTCTGCCGCCCCCCCTGTGCTCTCCACATCCCCCAATGCTCTCCACCACCCCCTGTGCTCTCCACACCCCCCCATGCTCTCCGCCACCCCCTGTGCTATCCACAGCCCCCTGGCTCTCTGCTGTCCCCCTGTGCTCTCCACATCCCCCCATGCTCTCCGCCGCCCCATGCTCGCCACATCCCCCCATGCTCTCTGCTGCCCCCTGCGCTCTCTGCATCCCCCCATACTCTCCACTTCCCCCCTGTGCTCTCCTCTTCCTCCCTGTGTTTTCTGCCTCTCCTCTGTGCTCTTGCCCTATCCCAGGTTGCCGCCCCATAGGTGGCAACCCTATGTGTAATGTCAAGTGACTCCAGAATGTATGTCCTTGTGATGTGTAGCCGTCTCTTGAATACCACCAGTAAAGTGCAGCAAAACTACTTCTTGTGTGGACATTCCTTCTTTGGTGATACAAAGGTCTATAGGCAGGAGTGTCATGTGGAGGCCTATGGCAAGGATCAGGGCACAGGATGGTGGAGGGTTCGGCCTCAACAGGAGGGACAGTGTTCTAGCAGGGCTGCAGTGGGGGTAGGGACTTGTGCTCTTGGCACCAAAGCCAGCCAACCATGAAGTCCCTTTAACAAGTGCCTTGTTCTAATTAAACAAATGGAGCTTAAAGTGGTTGTAAAGGCAGAAGGTTTTTCTTTTATCCTAATGCATTCTATGCATTAAGATAAAAAGCCTTCTGTGTGTAGCAGCCCCCCAAATACTTATCTGAGCCCCATCTCAATCCAGCGATGTTGTACAAGAAACTTGGCTGTCTGGGACTCCCTCTCCTAATTGGCCAAGACAGTAGGGAAGCGCCATTGGCTCCCCCTGCTGTCAATCAAAGTCAGTGAGCCAATGAGAAGAGAGAGTGGGCAGGGCCAAACTGCGGCTCCGTGTCCGAATGGACACACAGATCAGCGGCTCGGCTCGGGTGCCCCCACAGCAAGCTGTTTGCTGTGGGTGCACTGAACAGGAGGGAGGGGAAGGAATGCCGAAGAGGGACCTGAGAAGAGGAGGATCTGGGCTGCTCTGTGCAAAACCATTACACAGAGCGGGTAGGTATGACATGTTTGTTATTTTTAACAAAAAAAAAAATAGACTTTAGTATCATTTAAAAGCAAGCTATACCTATCGAGTTTGTCTCTTTAGCTAGCCCATACTGCTTTAGGAATCCTGTGCATTAAAGCATTACAAAGAATTCTTGTGTATCGTGTTATTTAGAGCTGGAAAATGTTACATTTTTCATACAGTAAGAATGAGTGAGAATTTCTGGCAGTATTTTTACTGCCGTCTGTATCTCCTGTGCCGTTGCCCCTTTTAAGGGCATCACAGGGACAGGAAGTAAGAGAAAATGCCCCTAATTGGCTCATAGACAGAAATAAAAATTGTAACTTTACTTCACTCTCTCCCATTCTTCCTCACAATTGAAAATAGAAAGAACATTTTTAAAAACGTATAAAATTACATTAAAAGCATTCAAATAAAATTGGTTCAAACCATTGTAGGTTCCCTATAGGAGAATGAAGCAGATAATACTTACCTCTAGTGGGACGCTGTGCACATAAACATTGATACAAAGGAGTAGCGATATCAGCCAATTCCTCTCCATTCTCTTTTCTGGATTGCTATCCTTTCCTTTCAGGTCTGACGAAGATGTTCCTGTGTCCCACACCTACCCCTTATATACTACATGAAGGGCGGATAATTGTCACACTTCTATCCCTGGAACTAACGTTCTTCTCAACACCTCCAAGCTAATTACACATTACCAAAGACATCTACATGTATGAAACTTCGGGTCGTGTAATGAAAATGTAGTTAATGGCACTATATAAATACCTGCAATAAGTAAATAAATAAGAGGGTCCCACTTATAAGAGCTTACAATCTAATAGGGTGGGGTAAAGTGTTCAACCCCGTGTTTTGCAATATTAATGAGACATGTGCAGTTTGTTTAGTTCTGAATTTGTTTCTTTTTTTTATTTTTTTTTATTTCGACAAATTTATTCATTCGGAAATATCCAAATTAACGAAAACCCTTTTAGGAAATTATTCTGAATATTCGTAAATTCGAATTTTCGTAATTTTGTAGATTCGAAAATTCAAAAACAAAAAAACCCAAGAATTCGAAAATCTGAAATAATAACTAACTAAAAATAACTGAACTATTACTAACTATTAAATTATAGGTATTGTAATTTCCTTACAAATTTGGCTGTTAGTGAACGCAACGAATACGAATTTATCCAAAGTTACGACTTGTCCGAAATAACGAATGCCGCATCTAAACAAATGGAAAGTAATGAATTAATAATAATAAAAATAAGTAACAATAATAATAATAAAAAAAAACGTTTTATGATTATTATTATTTATTATTAATTAGTTCCGTTCCATTTGTTTAGATGCGGCATTCGTCATTTCAGTTAATTCGTAACTTCGGATAAATTCGTATTCGTTACGTTCGCTAACAGCCAAATTTGAAAGGAAATTCCAATACCTATAATTTAATAGTTAGTTATTATTAGTTAGTTAGCTAGTTATTCTTTTGAATTTTTGGATTTTCAAATTTTCGAATTTACGAATTTTCTAATTTACGAATTGCGATTATAACGAATGACTCGAAAAACTGAAAAAAAAACAACCAAACAAATTAAACGAAAACTAAAACGAACACATTTTTGCTATCATAACGAATGACTCGAAAAAACAAACAAAAACAAATGAAACGAAAACTAACAAACATTTTTTTCGGCAGTGCACATGTCTAACAGGCACCCCCCTCCACGTGCACGTAAAAGCCATGTATCCCAGGCTGCGCTTGCCCCCATGGGTGAGCCTGGGACCAGCATGGCTTCTTTGCTGACCCTGAAGCGGTGTGTAAAACATCACATCCGGGTCCCCCTGTTATGTGTGGGAAGAAACGAACGCAGTGCATTACATTCAGTGGAGCATAGGTGAGACATCCTTCTTCTAGACCCTGGATATTTCATTAATTAAGCAAAAAATCATCACATGAGGGACTTTTTGTCCCCTATGTGATAAAAATAAAAAAACGTAAAAAACTAATTTTTGTTAAAAAATTATAAGTTACACCCAAGCACATAAAATCGCCGCCCCCCCCAAAAAATGTTTTTGAGGGCCCCACGTCTACAAACGTAAGCTCATACGCCGGGGGCGCCTACGCGTGAAAACATTGATTGAAATACAGATCTTACATATCGCCGTACATGCCAGAGTGAGAGCAGTAATTATATAATATTTTATTTTATATATATATATATATATATATATATATATATGGCTTTTTTTCAGCGGGAACGCGGTGGAACGCAGTTCCAGCAACTCCAGCACTGACTGTATGCAATGGCAAGGGGTGCTGGGTGTTCTGCACGATCTATTGATGCTGACTGCTGGGGGATTTATTTCAGCAAGTGGGGATCTTTTGTTGCTGAGGTGGTCTGTTGTTGCTGGTGGGGGGCCTACTGTTGCTGAGGGTGGGTCTTATATTGCTAGGGGGTCAGTTGCTGCTGGGAGAGATCTACTGTTGAGGAAGGCATCTTCTTGTGGGGAGATCTGTTGTTGCTGCCGGGAGTCTATTGTTGCTAGGGGGGAAATTTTATTGAGAGTGGTCCATTGTTGTTAGAGGGATCTACTGTTGCTGGTGGGGCGGGGATATATTGTTACTGGCTGCAGGGGATCTATTTTACTGCTTTTCTTTTTATGATTACCATATTCCATACAAAGTACTTGCACCACAAAATAATACTTGGTTTCTATACTTTCTAAAAAAGCAGTAATGGGAGGTGGGTAGGGGGTGAAACCAAGGAACAGAGCTCGGAGGTGGGTAAGCGTGGAACCAAGGATTGGTGCTTGGAGGTGTGTAGGGGTGGAACCAAGGAACGGTGCTTGGAGGTGGGTACGGTGGAACCAAGTCTCAGAGGTGGGTAGGCATGGAACCAAGGAACGGTGCTCATAGGTGGGTAGGCGTGGAACCAAGGAACGGTGCTTGGAGGTGTGTAGGGGTGGAACCAAGGAACGGTGCTTGGAGGTGGGTACGGTGGAACCAAGGCTCAGAGTTGGGTAGGCGTGGAACCAAGGAACGGTGCTTGGAGGTGGGTAGGGGTGGAACCAAGTCTCAGAGGTGGGTAGGCATGGAACCAAGGAACGGTGCTCATAGGTGGGTAG
Source organism: Lithobates clamitans (assembly GCA_037952925.1). NCBI lineage: Eukaryota > Metazoa > Chordata > Amphibia > Anura > Ranidae > Lithobates > Lithobates clamitans. The sequence continues at coordinate 207,867 of JBBGZY010002310.1, forward strand.
GTGTGGAACCAAGGAACGGTGCTTGGAGGTGTGTAGGGGTGGAACCAAGGAACGGTGCTTGGAGGTGTGTAGGGGTGGAACCAAGGAACGGTGCTTGGAGGTGGGTACGGTGGAACCAAGGCTCAGAGTTGGGTAGGCGTGGAACCAAGGAACGGTGCTTGGAGGTGGGTAGGGGTGGAACCAAGTCTCAGAGGTGGGTAGGCATGGAACCAAGGAACGGTGCTCATAGGTGGGTAGGTGTGGAACCAAGGAACGGTGCTTGGAGGTGGGTAGGGGTGGAACCAAGGAACGGTGCTTGGAGGTGTGTAGGGGTGGAACCAAGGAACGGTGCTTGGAGGTGGGTACGGTGGAACCAAGGCTCAGAGTTGGGTAGGCGTGGAACCAAGGAACGGTGCTTGGAGGTGGGTAGGGGTGGAACCAAGTCTCAGAGGTGGGTAGGCATGGAACCAAGGAACAGTGCTCATAGGTGGGTAGGCGTGGAACCAAGGAACGGTGCTTGGAGGTGGGTTGGGGTGGCACCAAGCAATGGTCCTTGAAGGTGGATAGGGGTGGAACCAAGGAACGGTGCTTGGAGGTGTGTAGGGGTGGAACCAAGGAACGGTGCTTGGAGGTGTGTAGGGGTGGAACCAAGGAACGGTGCTTGGAGGTGGGTACGGTGGAACCAAGGCTCAGAGTTGGGTAGGCGTGGAACCAAGGAACGGTGCTTGGAGGTGGGTACGGTGGAACCAAGGCTCAGAGTTGGGTAGGCGTGGAACCAAGGAACGGTGCTTGGAGGTGGGTAGGGGTGGAACCAAGTCTCAGAGGTGGGTAGGCATGGAACCAAGGAACAGTGCTCATAGGTGCGTAGGCGTGGAACCAAGGAACGGTGCTTGGAGGTGGGTTGGGGTGGCACCAAGCAATGGTCCTTGAAGGTGGATAGGGGTGGAACCAAGGAACGGTGCTTGGAGGTGTGTAGGGGTGGAACCAAGGAACGGTGCTTGGAGGTGTGTAGGGGTGGAACCAAGGAACGGTGCTTGGAGGTGGGTACGGTGGAACCAAGGCTCAGAGTTGGGTAGGCGTGGAACCAAGGAACGGTGCTTGGAGGTGGGTAGGGGTGGAACCAAGTCTCAGAGGTGGGTAGGCATGGAACCAAGGAACGGTGCTCATAGGTGGGTAGGTGTGGAACCAAGGAACGGTGCTTGGAGGTGTGTAGGGGTGGAACCAAGGAACGGTGCTTGGAGGTGTGTAGGGGTGAAACCAAGGAACGGTGCTTGGAGGTGGGTACGGTGGAACCAAGGCTCAGAGTTGGGTAGGCGTGGAACCAAGGAACGGTGCTTGGAGGTGGGTAGGGGTGGAACCAAGTCTCAGAGGTGGGTAGGCATGGAACCAAGGAACAGTGCTCATAGGTGGGTAGGCGTGGAACCAAGGAACGGTGCTTGGAGGTGGGTTGGGGTGGCACCAAGCAATGGTCCTTGAAGGTGGATAGGGGTGGAACCAAGGAACGGTGCTTGGAGGTGGGTAGGGACAGAGAAAAGGGGTGACTCCGACAGGGGGAGTTCCTATGCCTATTTTCTGAGAAAAAAAGCCCTGTGTGTATATATATATATATATATATATATATATATATATATATATATATATATATATATATATATATATATATTATAGAATAATTAAGTTGTTTAATTAAATAGCACCAGAGCTCCTACATAACGCTAAACTGATGACCTGCATATGTTTTTTTAAAGTGTTGCCTATGGAAAATATAGGGTACTGAACTTTGTCACAATTTCAAGGGCACACACAATTTTAAACATTTGACATGTTGGGTAATTTATTGCATTTTTGTGCCCTAAAATTAACTGTAGTGTATGTTTTTATATTTTGCATTTCCTAGACCTTTTTTGTAATATCATGTGACATAAAAAACTGGTACAACCACTATTTTATTCTCCAGGGTGTCTGCTTTCAGAAAATCTTTGATGCTTGGAAGTTTTAAGCAATCCTCAGGCCAAAAATGATTTTTTTTTTTTAAACATGTGCAAAAATGCAAAAATGGCTTTGACAGAGCTGCATGCTCAGAAAGTGCTTAAAAAAACTGGAGGGCTTAATATCACTGTAGGGATTGTTGATCTGTGCCCTATTGGTTAATGTAAAGTGTCATTTTTTAAACACCAACTGAATCTTCAGTTTAAAACAGCTAAATATATTTCAGGTGCATCAACAAAAAAAAAGGGGTGACAAGTCCTACAGATCTTTTAATTTAGAAAGCAGCCACAGCCTGAGTAGGAAATGAAGTGCTGCTCCTTGCTCTCTGTTTAGAAGCTGAGGTCTCTCTGCAGAGGTCCAACATGTCTACTGCTGAGTTAGAGATAGAAACGCTCCAATCAGCAGGGAGCATGAGAATTGCTGATCGCAGATCTATAGCATACCTCCCAACCGTCCCTGATTTGGAGGGACTGTCCCTGATTTGGAGCAATGTCCCTCTGTCCCTCATTCCTCCTCATTTGTCCCTCATTTTGCTCTGATCTATATAGTTATATATAAAATGCACTTTTTATGTTTCAAAAAGTGTTTCCCAGTGCTAAACCTTTCATCCAAATTCTATATTGCTGATAATTGCTGAGCCAATATAAAGGAATAGTAGTGGTAAAAAAGCACTAGTGGATTTAATGAACCTTTTTTTGTTTGGTTAATTCTTTTTTAAGGGGGTGTGGCAGGGGGCGTGTCCTATGCCTACATACGTTTGGTAGTAGTTGTCCCTCATTCCCATCTCTAAATGTTGGGGGGTATGCGATAGGTCCAACTCAACAGGAGGTGTGTGCCGGAGCTGTGCAGAGAGGCCACTGCTTCCACATAGAGAGCAAGGATCCTTCTCTGCAACATTCTGGCATGGGGACAGGCTTTTCTACTCAGGCTGTGGCTGCTTCCTAAAGAACAAAAAACTGTAAGACTTTGCACACTTTTTGGTTTTGATGGAAAGTATTTAGATGATTTAAAGTGGTTGTAAACCTCAGACATCAAACATGGACAAAGCATATCATTCTATAGTGTGTACTTGTCTCAATCCAGAGCACTAAGTGTCATTTCTGTCTGCTGTCTCCTTCCTCTGCTGTCACCATGACTCACTTCTGACAAGTTCTCCTGACACCAAGAGAAAAATGGTGACAGGGGAGGAAGCTCCAGCACACAGCCTGTGATTGGCAGCCTCAGCTCTGTTCTGTGTCCTGTGCAAAGGGTAGGGTTTCCACTTTTTCTTCAAGCAAAACCCGAACACTTTAGCAGCACACAGTAAATGTTTTTTGTTTTAGTATACACTATAGGATTGTAACAAACCTGGGACACCTTTGGGCACTCCAAAGACAATAGTAGCGTGGCGCACATAGTGCCCCCTTCACCCTCCTGTCAAACTTTGTTTAAAGCCACATTCCTGTCTGAATAATGTGTCTGGGTTTCAGGAGGACTGAAGCCCGGACACATGATTCAAAACCCGGATTGTTCGGGCGAATCCCGGACAGGTGGTAACCCTAGTGAAGGGGTTGTATCCCTTTCCTCCAATCAGCTCTCAGAGCTCTCCTCACTGAACTCTGCAGAGTGTAACTTCAGCTCCCGCCCTCTGTTTTCTGACAGCTTAACTTGACTTTAAATAGATGTAGAGAAGTGAAGACTGCAGATAAACAGGCACAGCTTATGAAGGAGGGTGCCTTTCCCAGGCTCCCCTGCCTGGGGGGAGCCCAGGACTGTTCCGGCCGGCAAAATCCTGCGCAGCGAAGAGAGAGAGTAAATGACGTTGTTCCTCCCTCCGAGTCGATGAGGATTCTGTCACTTCTGGTTTTGAATCTTTGTTTACAGGCCTATTACCAGCCAGTGAAGCAGCCGATCAGACCGATCTTTGTCTGATCGACTGCATTGGGGCCAGAGGAGAGATCTGGGGTCCATGTTATCACAAGAGATTTTGTTCGACCCTTGTGATACTGTAGCAATAAAGTTGATTTTAAAAAAAAAAGATTAAGGGTAAGGTTTTAAAAAAAAACAAATAAAATTGATATCCTTTTTTTCCCACAAATAGAGCTTTCCTTTGGTGGTATTTGATCATCTCTGCGTTTTTATTTTTTGCGCTAGAAACAAAAATAGTTTGAAAAAAACAATATTTTTTACAGTGGGGACGGAAAGTATTCAGACCCCCTTACATTTTTCACTCTTTGTTATATTGCAGCCATTTGCCTAAATCATTTAAGTTCATTTTTTTCCTCATTAATGTACACACAGCACCCCATATTGTACACACAGCACCCCATATTGTACACACAGCACCCCATATTGACAGAAAAACACAGAATTGTTGACTTTTTTGCAGATTTATTAAAAAAGAAAAACTGAAATATCACATGGTCCTAAGTATTCAGACCCTTTGCTCAGTATTTAGTAGAAGCCCCTTTTGATCTAATACAGCCATGAGTCTTTTGGGGAAAGATACAACAAGTTTTTCACACCTGGATTTGGGGATCCTCTGCCATTCCTCCTTGCAGATCCTCTCCAGTTCTGTCAGGTTGGATGGTAAACGTTGGTGGACGGCCATTTTTAGGTCTCTCCAGAGATGCTCAATTGGGTTTAAGTCAGGGCTCTGGCTGGGCCATTCAAGAACAGTCACGGAGTTATTGTGAAGCCACTCCTTCGTTATTTTAGCTGTGTGCTTAGGGTCATTGTCTTGTTGGAAGGTAAACCTTCGGCCCAGTCTGAGGTCCTGAGCACTCTGGAGAAGGTTTTCGTCCAGGATATCCCTGTACTTGGCCGCATTCATCTTTTCCTCGATTGCAACCAATCGTCCTGTCCCTGCAGCTGAAAAACACCCCCACAGCATGATGCTGCCACCACCATGCTTCACTGTTGGGACTGTATTGGACAGGTGATGAGCAGTGCCTGGTTTTCTCCACACATACCGCTTAGAATTAAGGCCAGAAAGTTCTATCTTGGTCTCATCAGACCAGAGAATCTTATTTCTCACCATCTTGGAGTCCTTCAGGTGTTTTTTAGCAAACTCCATGTGGGCTTTCATGTGTCTTGCACTGAGGAGAGGCTTCCGTCGGGCCACTCTGCCATAAAGCCCCGCACTGGTGGAGGGCTGCAGTGATGGTTGACTTTCTACAACTTTCTCCCATCTCCCGACTGCATCTCTGGAGCTCGGCCACAGTAATCTTTGGGTTCTTCTTTACCTCTCTCACCAAGGCTCTTCTCCCCGATAGCTCGGTTTGGCCGGACGGCCAGCTCTAGGAAGGGTTCTGGTCATCCCAAACGTCTTCCATTTAAGGATTATGGAGCCCACTGTGCTCTTAGGAACCTTAAGTGCAGCAGAATTTTTTTGTAATCTTGGCCAGATCTGTGCTTTGCCACAATTCTGTCTCTGAGCTCTTCAGGCAGTTCCTTTGACCTCATGATTCTCATTTGCTCTGACATGCACTGTGAGCTGTAAGGTCTTATATAGACAGGTGTGTGGCTTTCCTAATCAAGTCCAATCAGTATAATCAAACACAGCTGGACTCAAATGAAGGTGTAGAACCATCTCAAAGATGATCAGAAGAAATGGACAGCACCTGAGTTAAATATATGAGTGTCACAGCAAAGGGTCTGAATACTTAGGACCATGTGATATTTCAGTTTTTCTTTTTTAATAAATCTGCAAAAATGTCAACAATTCTGTGTTTTTCTGTCAATATGGGGTGCTGTGTGTACATTAATGAGGAAAAAAATGAACTTAAATGATTTTAGCAAATGGCTGCAATATAACAAAGAGTGAAAAATTTAAGGGGGTCTGAATACTTTCCGTCCCCACTGTACATTCTGCTATGAAACATATCAAATAATTTTTTTAATTAAAAATCAAATTTCGTCATCAATTTAGGCCAATATATATTCTGCTACCTATTTTACCTATTTTTAAAAAAAAATTAAAAAAATCCCAATAAGCGTATATTGATTGGTTTGCGCAAAAGTTATTGCATCTACAAACGATGTAATTTTTTTTAAAATTTTTTTTTTACTACTAATGGCGGCGATTGGCGACTTATAGTGGGACTGGGATATTGCGGCAGACAGGCGGGACTCTAACTGATTTTGTTTTTTACACTTTTTTGGGACCAGTGACATTAATACAGTGATCAGTGCTAAAAAAAAAATATGCACTGTCACTGTAAATAAAAAAATGTAAAAAATCTAATTTCTTCATCAATTTAGGCCAATATTTATTCCTCTACATATTTTTGGTAAAAAAAATCCCAATAAGCTTATATTGATTGGTTTGCACCAAAGTTATAGCGTCTACAAATTCTGGGGATATTTTTATGGCATTTTTATTTATTCTTTTACTAGTAATGGCGGCGATCAGTGATTTTCAGCAGGACTGTGTCATTGCAGCGGATGAATCGGACACCTAACTGACACTTTTGACACTTTTTTGGAAACCAGTGACATTACTACAGTGATCAGTGCTAAAGATATGAAGCCGATCTGTCCCTCGGCTCTTGGGTGGAGGCGCCGCGCCATCTTTGGCAAGGGAATCAGGAATCCCCTTCACAGCCTGGTTCCCTACTGCGCATGTGCGAGTCACGCTGCGCGATCCCACTGGTCCCTGCTGTCTTCTGGGACCTGTGTGTCTCCCAGAAGACAGCAGAGGGGGGGGGGGTAGGCTCCGGACATGGCATAGATATCTGCTGGATACTGCGGCTATCTGTGCCCGGAAGTGGGAGCAAATACCTGGATTAGACAGGTATCTGCTCCCCCCTGAAAGGTTCCAAATGTGACACCGGAGGGGGGGGGGGGAGATCCCGAAAAATCCGCTTTAAAAGTGTATTTTTCCCCCAAAAAAAACACTGCGCAAACAACACGTGACATAAACAAAAAAAAAAATTGCAACACCCACCATTTTATTCTCTAGGGCCTCTGCTTATAAAATATAGAATATTTGGTGGTTCTAAGTAAGTTTTTAGCAACAAAATTCTGATTTTTACATGTATGAGACGTGTTAGAATAGACTTGGTAGGGAAGTAGTTAAGTGCACTAGATACGTTTCTGAGCGAATGTTCACATGAATTTGCTCACACATGTGTGTACACCATCCGATCGTACCCTGGCAGTTTATCCCTGTATTTTGGTAAATTGGTCTCATTGTATTTTTTTTTTTTTTTACATTTTATTTGTTAATTAGAATGAAATGATTTGATTAGAGTTACACCTGTTGTTTGTCTGAACAGAATGCAGTTATTGAGCACCTGTCTGCTGAGTGGCACGGCTCAGGTGTACACAGCACACACCCTGTGATTACAAAGGAAAGGGTGTCACTGATCTGGTAGCAGCAAATGATAGAAATAACACTTTATTAACATATCAGCCCCACCAAACAAATGCAAATCACCTTCCAGAGGTAGACAAAGCATTCTGCTGATCACCTGCTGCTATCACTAATAACCCTCCATTATCAGGAATATTGTGTCTGTGACTGCCATGCCTTTCCTAGAGGGGTGGGTTTCTTTTATTTTATTTTGAAAATGTCACAGTTACGCACCTCATACCTATTGTCTTATCTTAATATATTATATATCTTTTTTTTTTTTGGGGGGGGGGGGGGGGGGCAGAGAGGACTTCAGTTTAGTACCAGATTTGTATACATATTTTTTATTTCCTAGGTTCTTGGAAGTAAAAAAATGAAGAATAGTAAAAAAAAAAAAAAATCCTGTATTTTTTAAATGCAACGATAATGCAATTTGCAGATATTATATAATTTGTAGTCTACCCTAATGTATTAAATACACTTTTTTTGGGGGGGTGGGCAGAGAGGACTTCAGTTTAGTTCCAGATTTGTATACATATTTTTTATTTTCCTAGGACCGTGGAAGAAAAAAAAAATGAAGAATAGTAAAAAAAAAAAAAAATCCTGTATTTTTTAAATGCAACAATAATGCAATTTGCAGATATTATATAATTTTTAGCCTACTCTAAGGTATTAAATACACTTTTTTTTGGTGGGGGGGGGGGGCAGAGAGGACTTCAGTTTAGTTCCAGATTTGTATACATATTTTTTGTTTCCTAGGTTCTTGGAAGAAAAAAAATGAAGAATAGTAAAAAAAAAAAAAAACTGTATTTTTTTTCAAATGCAACAATTATGCAATTTGCAGATATTATAGAATTTGTAGTCTATCCTAATGTATTAAATACACTTTTTTTTTTGGGGGGGGGGGGGCAGAGAGGACTTCAGTTTAGTACCAGATTTGTATACATATTTTTTATTTCCTAGGTTCTTGGAAGAAAAAAAATGAAGAATAGTAAAAAAAAAAAAAAAAAAATCCTGTATTTTTTTTAAATGTAACAATTATGCAATTTGCAGATATTATATAATTTGTAGTCTACCCTAATGCAATAAATAAACTTTTTTTTATTTTTTATTTCCTAGGTTCTTGGAAGAAAAAAATGAAGAATAGTAAAAAAAAAAAAAAAACCCAAAAAAAAACTGTATCTTTTTTCAAATGCAACAATTATGCAATTTGCAGATATTATATAATTTGTAGTCTACCCTAATGTATTAAATACACTTTTTTTGGGGGGGGGGGGGGCAGAGGGGACTTCAGTTTAGTACCAGATTTGTATACATATTTTTTATTTTCCTAGGAACTTGGAAGAAAAAAATGAAGAATAGTAAAAAAAGAAAAAAAAAATCCTGTATTTTTTCTTTATATGCAACAATAATGCAATTTGCAGATATTATATAATTTGTAGCCTACCGCAATGTATTATATACACTTTTTTTTTAAATGTTGCAGTTTCACACCTCATGCCTTTACTTAGCTATCTTAACATATTAAATATCTTTTTAGTTTTATTTTTTTTTGGGGGGGCGGGGGGAAGGGGGGGCAGATAGGGCTTGCATTTGATAGCAAATTTGTACATGTGTTTTCCTAGGTTTTTTTTTTGGGGGGGGGGGGGGGGGGGGGGCAGAGAGGACTTCAGTTTAGTACCAGATTTCCAGATTTGTATACATATTTTTTTATTTCCTAGGATCTTGGAAGAAAAAATGAAAAATAAGAAAAATAAAAATCCTGTATTTTTTTTCAAATGCAACAATTATGCAATTTTGCAGATATTATATAATTTGTAGCCTACCTCAATGTATTATATACACTTTTTTTTTTTTTGGAAATGTTGCAGTTTCACACCTCATGCCTTTACTTATCTATCTTTTGTTTTTTTTATAACTTCTTTATTTTGTTTTAACAAAGGAAAATGAAGAGCTTCTTCTATAATTGACATACAGCATATGCATACTTGCAACCAAGAACGTATCGTTAAATTTAATACCATTTAACCTTGCCGTTATCTCTAGAGTTATATCAAATGAAAAGTATCTCCATCTAAATTCTACTTTCAAAGTTGCCACCCTAAACCCGCTCAGCCCCCCCCGATTCAGGATCTGGTGCAACAACGACCCCTCCTAATATTCCTGGCCATGGCAGCTAATATCAAACTATTCCCCTCCTTTTCTTTACTACCCCGCCTTAATTAAAAAAATATATATTTTCTTTTAAATCTTTTCCTCTTTCCCTCCCCCTCTCCCTTCTCTTCTCTTCCCCTCCCGCCCCCCCTGGCCCGAGAAGGACCTCGCCCCCCCGGGAGTCACACTAATAAGTTTTCCTCCTTCCTCTGGGGAGACAAAAAGATTCCATGATGACCATGTTTTCATTTAAAATCCTCGTTTTTGTCGGGATGTCCAGACTAAATCCCCCATTCGGTTTACTTCCTCTACCTTCCTAAGTCACATTCCCACCGTGGGAGGTTGTGTCTATTTCCACATCAGGGGGATACAGGCTTTAGCGGCATTCAATAAGTGACACATAATGGACTTTCTGTAGGTTTTAATCGGGATTTCCGATTAAAAGGCCGAAGAGGAAGAAGAAGTCCGGGTCCTCCCGAATTTCAGTACCACTGAATTCTTGGACGATCTCCCGGACCCCTCTCCAAAATGTCCCCTGTTCCAACTGGCAGCGCCAGCAATCATCTGCTATGTTTCGGAAAACATCTTTGGAGTATAACTGGGGTTCTGTATCATTGGGAAATAATTTGTTTCCTGCATTTTCGTACAGGTCACTGTTTTAAATATGGATTGTATTACATTAGTACTTTGGCCTTCCGAAAAAGTCCTACCCAGATCCAGTTCCCATTTTCGCAAAAAGGGCAACTGGTAACTCTCCGATGGTTTGATCAACAGCGCCCACACATCTTTGAGATCGTATGCCAAAGTGGCCCATTTTCCATTCAGTATTTCTCAAAGGGCAGCTGGCTGCGATCCAGGGGGTTTCCGGGGGTCCCATAGTATGTAGCTAAATGTCTTAATTGTGCCGCCCGCCAGAAATCTTATTGAAAAGGACCATTTTATCTGTCAAAGGGGGAAAAGACCACCGCGCTGTATAAATACACACAATTAACACAATCAAGTAATAAAGTGAAAAACAATTGAATAAAAAGGAAAAGCAGCCGCTAAAAGGTGAGATACACACACTAAAACGATCAATAAACAAAGGAAGCAGCGCTGTAAATTAAGTGAAAAAGAATATGAGTGATAAATGAATTAAGTAAATAATTAATCTAAGTAATATTTCATAAAGTTCATGGTCAAATCAGGTAAGTCAATAACAGTCCTAATCAGTGAAGATCTTCAAAGGGTGAGGTAGATGAGGAACCAAGAGCAGGGGTCCCCTTCTAAGGCAGGATTGGAAATAACAATGGGTAAAACCTTCACCGCACCACTGTGATATGGATAAAATGCGAGCTTACCAACCGGCAAGCTTAGGGAAGCTTGCGACCTTAACCCGGTCGGGGCCTTTCTTGGGATGGAGACACCACTAAATCGCTCCTTAGGCCGTGAGTAGCCCACTATTCTCCACGTATAACCAGAGTCTGGATGTTAGGGATACTATACTCCTAGCTAGGAGTTGTTCTCACAGACAATCCCCCAAAAGAAAAGGAAGAGCAACATAGCGTAATCCAGAAAGTTGGGACCCACCTAGCATACGCTATATGGGTCAAACAGGCTTGGATTGCTCACTGGCAATGAAGGTAGGGAACCAAGGGCTGGTGAATGGTGAAGTTGTAACGTTGCTATCCCAAAGAGGTCTTCTTCATATGGAAGCTCGGACACCAACGGACATTACCCACATGTAATGAAGAAGGGGCTCATAGCGTAATTCCGTAAACCATAAAAAATTTATTAAAAGGAAAAACACTTACATTTCAGAATAAAAAGCGCTTGCAAGTAAAATGGCGGCAGTGGGGTCCTTCCGACGCGTTTCGACAAAGTCTTGTATGACGAAACGCGTCGGGAGGACTCCACTGCCGCCATTTTACTTGCAAGCGCTTTTTATTCTGAAATGTAAGTGTTTTTCCTTTTAATACATTTTTTATGGTTTACGGAATTACGCTATGAGCCCCTTCTTCATTACATGTGGGTAATGTTCGTTGGTGTCCGAGCTTCCATATGAAGAAGACCTCTTTGGGATAGCAACGTTACAACTTCACCATTCACCAGCCCTTGGTTCCCTACCTTCATTGCCAGTGAGCAATCCAAGCCTGTTTGACCCATATAGCGTATGCTAGGTGGGTCCCAACTTTCTGGATTACGCTATGTTGCTCTTCCTTTTCTTTTGGGGGATTGTCTGTGAGAACAACTCCTAGCTAGGAGTATAGTATCCCTAACATCCAGACTCTGGTTATACGTGGAGAATAGTGGGCTACTCACGGCCTAAGGAGCGATTTAGTGGTGTCTCCATCCCAAGAAAGGCCCCGACCGGGTTAAGGTCGCAAGCTTCCCTAAGCTTGCCGGTTGGTAAGCGCGCATTTTATCCATATCACAGTGGTGCGGTGAAGGTTTTACCCATTGTTATTTCCAATCCTGCCTTAGAAGGGGACCCCTGCTCTTGGTTCCTCATCTACCTCACCCTTTGAAGATCTTCACTGATTAGGACTGTTATTGACTTACCTGATTTGACCATGAACTTTATGAAATATTACTTAGATTAATTATTTACTTAATTCATTTATCACTCATATTCTTTTTCACTTAATTTACAGCGCTGCTTCCTTTGTTTATTGATCATTTGTATCTGTCAATTCCTGCAGTGTTGGCCAACAACCGGATCTCAAGAAATGCGAGGCCTGATATAATTACTTATCTATCTTAACATATTAAATGTCTTTTTAGTTTTATTTTTGGGGGGGGGGGGGGGGGCAGATAAGGCTTGCATTTGATAGCAGATTTGTATGTGTTTTCCTAGGTTTGTTTTTTTTTTTAAAGTGAAATAAATGTAAAAAAAAAAAAAAATTCTATTTTATAAATGTAAAAAAAAAAAAAAAATTCTATTTTTTTTCAAATGAAACAATTTCACAATTTGTGCCTGTTAACATCTTAACATAAATGTCATTTTTTTGAGGGGAGGGGGCAGATAGGGCTTGCATTTGAAAGCAGATTTATATACGTGTTTTCCTAGGTTTTTTTTTTGGGAAGCAACAATTGCCTGCCCAGATATTATATTTTTAGCATACCCTAACATATTGTATACCTTTTCTTTTGGGGGGGGGGGGGGGTTGCAGATAGGACCTGAAAGCAGACCTATAGTCATTTTTTCAGCTTTCCATCTATTAAATCTGCCCTTGTTGTTTTTCTGCCAGTAAATCCCTTATGCAGCCCATTTCCTGTTTCTTGTCTGGTCATTAGCCTAGTCTTATGACATCATGCACATCTCTCTCTCAATTTTGTGAGAGTTTGCCAGGAATGGAGGGGAGTCATAAGAGGGCCAATGAGAGCTGCAGGGCTGCAGAGCTGGAGGTGTGCCTCTGTGTGTCTGTGTAAATCCAGCATAATCTATTGTGTGTGTATGTATATATATATATATATATATATATATATATATATATATATATATATATATATATATATATAAAATTTGTATTCACTTCTGGAGGGCTTTGTCCAGTGGAGAGCTGATCCAGACCCCCCGTGCAGACCCCCCAAACTTGGGTAGAAGCCTCTGCATCGGCATTTACTCGTACATGTGCATAGCTCCCAACTGTCCCTGATTTGGAGGGACTGTCCCTGATTTGGAGCAATGTCCCTCTGTCCCTCATTCCATCTTATTTGTCCCTCATTTTGGTCTGCGCTATATAGTTGTATATAAAATGCACTTTTTATGTTTCAAAAAGTGTTTCCCAGTGCTAAACCTTTCATCCAATTTCTAAATTGCTGCATTTGTACATTTTACAAGCCAATATAAAGGAATAGTAGTGGTAAAAAACTCCTTATGGATTTAAGTAACCTTTATTTTTGGTTAATTCTCCTTTAAGGGGGTGTGTCCTATGTCTACATACATTTGTTAGTAGGTGTCCCTCGTTCCCATCTCAAAATGTTGGGAGGTATGCATGTGGCACTTTTTGTTTGGGAAGAAATGCTGTACGCACATGCGTGAGTAAATGCCAATGCAGAAGCCATTGGCTCTATTGCACCGATTTTGAGACAGGACCTGCAAATTAAGGAATAGACGTATAGAATGAAGCCACGTTTGAGGTGGTGAAACTAGTAGAGGTGGAGCCTGGCAGGATTCGAAATTCGAAAATTCGAAAATTCGAAAAAATTAGAAAACTCGGGAATTTGGGAATCCGAAAATCAAAAAATTTAAAAATCTGATAATTTGAAAGATGGAAAATCAATTCAAAATTGATCAATTCAAAATTCAAAATAATAACTAACTAATAATAACTAACTATTAAATTATAGGTATTGGAATTTCCTTTCAAATTTGGCTGTTAGTAAACGTAACGAATACAAAATTTATCTGAAGTTACGAATTATCCGAAATAACGAATGCCGCATCTAAACAAACGGAACGTAACGAATTAATAATAAATAATAATAAAACATTTTTATTATTATTGTTATTATTGTTATTTAATATTATTAATTCTTTACGTTCACTAACAGCCAAATTTAATAGTATTAGTTAAGTTATTATTAGTTAGTTATTATTTCAAATTTTCGGATTTTCATTCTTATTTTTGGATTTTCGTTCTTTTAAATTTCCGGATTTTCATTCTTATTTTTGGATTTTCTAAATTTCGAATTTCCGAATTTTTCAAATTTTGGAAATTTTGAACTTTCAACTATTCTGAAAAAATAGGAAAATTGGGAAATTTGGATATTTCTGAATTAACAAATTTGTTGAAATTCCTTAAAAAACGAATTTGAAATTAAACGTTTGTCTACCGTCAATCATCGAATATTATTGGGCTCTGGAGACCCTTAGGAGAGGACAAGATAGCCCTATATGCTGATGACACGCTTCTATTTTTGGGAGACACATCGTCTATCTTAGTAGCAGTGATGTCTTTAATTAACACATATGGCTCTTTTTCAAGATTTACAATAAACTGGGATAAGTCAGTTATTTTACCTGTGGACCTCTTGGGGACTCATCTGCCAATATCAGCGTCTCAAATAACTGTAGTCTCTACATTTAAATATCTAGGCGTCCAAGTTACATCACAAGTGAGCCACATCTGTAGAGAGGAATTTAGTTCCACTACCCAAGCGCTTTAAACAAGTGGGGAATATTTGGAGTAAGTTACCTTTAACAGTAGTCGGCAGAGCCAATTTGATAAAGATGGTTTGGACGCCACAACTACTATATTTTTTTACATAATTGTCCTGTATGGTTGCTTCCAGAATTTTTTCAGACAAATAGATACTTTGTTTAGAAGACCTTATTTGGAGATACAAACACTCTTGAATTAGATTAGGAACTCTACAGTTGCCTAAGGATGAAGGAGGTTCCTAATGCCAGATTGTATTTTCTGGCATCACAACTTCAGCAACTATATGGTTGGAATGACATAAATCGAGAGGACCCTATAAAGCAAATTATAGTTTCCCAACTGCCGATGGATCCACCAGTGCAGCTAATAGTAGCTTATCACTTTTATAGTAAATGTTGTTTTCCCACATTTCATTCCATTCATAAAATTTGGACTACGGTTCAACAAGAAACTCTTCATGAGGGATATACCCAATATATGCCCATATGGAAAAATATGCAATTAACTGAGGTAGCGAAAACTGAAAATTTTGAGTCATGGAAAAGAGCCGGTATTGTGTTTTCTTCATCAGCTTTTTGATAACAAGGTTTTTACAACAGAAATATC
This sequence comes from Lithobates clamitans, assembly GCA_037952925.1. NCBI lineage: Eukaryota > Metazoa > Chordata > Amphibia > Anura > Ranidae > Lithobates > Lithobates clamitans. Next base: position 223,077 of record JBBGZY010002310.1, read on the forward strand.
TGTTATAAATATCTGTTGTAAAACAGAAACATCATCTGTCTAATAAATCATTTTTTTCAATATCAACAATTGCGGCACGCTCTGCAGAGTCAGGCCAGGACTTTTCTTCTAAAATATACCCGATCTTCAATTTTAGCTATGGCCGTAACTATAAGACACTCTAAACAGGGACTTATTGGGGATATATACAGTCGCAATAAAAAGTACGTGAACCCTTTTGGAATGATATGGATTTCTGCACAATTTGGTCATAAAATGTGATCGATCTTCATCTAAGTCACAACAATAGACAATTACAGTCTGCTTAAACTAATAACACACAAAGAATTAAATGTTACCATGTTTTTATTGAACACACCATGTAAACATTCACAGTGCAGGTGGAAAAAGTATGTGAACCCCTAGACTAATGAGATCTCCAAGAGCTAATTGGAGTGAAGGTGTCAGCCAACTGGAGTCCAATCAATGAGATGAGATTGGAGGTGTTGGTTACAGCTGCCCTGTCCTATAAAAAACACACACCAGTTCTGGGTTTGCTTTTCACAAGAAGCATTGCCTGATGTGAATGATGCCTTGCACAAAAGAGCTCTAAGAAGACCTACGATTAAGAATTGTTGACTTGCATAAAGCTGGAAAGGGTGTCCAAAAGCCTTGCTGCTCATCAGTCTATTGTTGTGACTTAGATGAAGATCAGATCACATTTTATGACCAATTTGTGCAGAAATCCATATCATTCCAAAAGGGTTCACATACTTTTTATTGCAACTGTATTCTTCATTACAAAGGGCTGCTGAAACTAAAATACAAGGTGGTAGTCTTGGATGATGGCATAGGGATTTAGAGACTCTTAGTGATGAGGAGTGGGAGCAACCTTTGAAGAATTTATTCAGAGTATCCTTATCCTCTTCACAGGAAAATGAAAGAACGCCTATAGTGGGATTTTGAAGGTACTACCAAAAGAAAAATAGAAATTTTACAAATATATAAATTTTTGTAGAGAAATACATAAAATGTAAAACATGATATTGGATACAAAAAAATCAGGAATACACAAATTGGGGATACAGAATCCTATACCCAACGCGTTTCGGAGATGAGTGTATTCTCCTTCATCAGGGGTTTGACAGGAAACATAGTATCTAAAAGATTCAAATGTAATGTTCAACAGTGAGTTAACATCTCCATGGAAAATGGAAAATGTCCAAATTCGGCGTAATTAGCCATTTTCCCTCCCAGGTGTCATGTGTCTCGTTAGTGTTACAAGGTCTCAGGTGTGAATTGGGAGCAGGTGTGTTAAATTTGGTGTTATCGCTCTCACTCTCTCATACTGGTTACTGAAAGTTCAACATGGCACCTCATGGCAAAGAACTCTCTGAGGATCTAAAAAAGAATAGTTGCTCTACATAAAGATGGCCTAGGCTATAAGAAGGTTGCCAAGACCCTGAAACTGAGCTGCAGCATGGTGGCCAAGACCATACAGCAGTTTAACAGGACAGGTTCCACTCAGAACAGGTCTCGCCGTGGTCCACCAAAGAAGTTGAGTGCACGTGCTCAGCGTAATTTTCAGAGGTTGTCTTTGGGAAATAGATGTATGAGTGCTGCCAGCATTGCTGCAGAGGTTGAGGGGGTGGGGGGGTCAGCCTGTCAGTGCTCAGACCATACGCCGCACACTGCATCCAATTGGTCTGCATGGCTGTCATCCCAGAAGGAAGCCTCTTCTAAAGATGATGCACAAGAAAGCCCACAAACAGTTTGCTGAAGACAAGCAGACTAAGGACATGGATTACTGGAACCATGTCCTGTGGTCTGATGAGACCAAGATAAACTTATTTGGTTCAGATGGTGTTAAGCGTGTGTGGCGGCAACCAGGTGAGGAGAACAAAGACAAGTGTGTCTTGGCTACAGTCAAGCATGGTGGTGGGAGTGTCATGGTCTGGGGCTGCATGAGTGCTGCCGGTACTGGGGAGCTACAGATCATTGAGGGAACCATGAATGCCAACATGTACTGTGACATACTGAAGGAGAGCATCATCCCCTCCCTTTGGAGACTGGGCTGCAGGGCAGTATTCCAACATGATAACAACCCCAAATACACCTCCAAGATGATCACTGCCTTGCTAAAGAAGCTGAGGGTAAAGGTGATTAACTGGTCAGACCTAAAACCTATTGAGCATCAGTGGGGTATCCTGAAACGGAAGGTGGAGGAGCGCAAGGTCTCTAACATCCACCAGCTCTGTGATGTCATCATGGAGGAGTGGAAGAGGACTCCGGTGGCAACCTGTGAAGCTCTGGTGAACTCCATGCCCAAGAGGGTTAAGGCAGTGCTGGAAAATAATGGTGGCCACACAAAACATTGACACTTTGGGCCCAATTTGGACATTTTCACTTAGGGGTGTACTCACTTTTGTTGCCAGCGGTTTAGACATTAATGGCTGTGTGTTGAGTTATTTTGAGGGGACAGCAAATTTACACTGTTATACAAGCTGTACACTCACCACTTTGCATTGTAGCAAAGGGGTCGATTTACTAAAGGCAAAAAGACTGTGCACTTTGCAAAGTGCAATTGCTCTCTGCAAGTGCAGCTGCTCCAGAAGCATTGTAAATGAGGTAAAGCGTCACTTTGCAAATACCCAATCACATGCAAGGAAAATTTTGAAAAGACTGCATTTTTGCTTGCATATGATTGGATGATGGAACTCAGCAGAGCTTTTGCTCATTCGCTAAGATTTGGAGCAACTGCTCTTACAGAGTGCAACTGCACTGCAAAGTGCACAGTCTATTTGCCTTTAGTAAATCAACATGTAAATGTCATTTCTTTAGCATTGTCACATGAATAGAAAAAAATATTTACAAAAATGTGAGGTGTGTACTCACTTTTGTGAGATACTGTATATATATATATATATATATATATATATATATCTATATATATCTATATACCGTATATACTCGAATACAAGTCGAGTTTTTCAGCACATTTTTTTGTGCTGAAAGTGCCCCCCTCGACTTATACTCCAGTCAAGCACTTTTCCGCAGCAAAAAATTTCATTTTCCGAACCGAATTTGGGGCCCCGTATCTCATGGCCACTTTGTGCTACGAACCCCAAATTTGGTGTGCAAACCCAGTGGAACTGGTTCCATAACATATCCAAAGCTGGGGTTCCTAGGACCAATTAGCCCCGAGATACATGGCCCCAAAGCCAGTTCAGAAAATGTCATTCTCTGCTGCAGAAAAGTGCTTGACATTTTCTGAACCGATTTTTGGGGCCCTAGGGGGCATCTAGGAACCCTTAACTACCGAGTTTGAAGTTCGGGGGACCTATGGCTGCAAATGGGCACAGTGAGGCTGCAAATGGGCATTGTTGACCCTCTTTTCCACTTACAGTAGCTGTGGATTTCTCACCCTCTTCTTATACTCGGGTCACTAAGTTTTTCCCATTTTTTTGTGGTAAATTAGGGCCTCGACTTATACTCGGAACAACTTATACTCGAGTATACACGGTATATATATATATATATATATATATATATATATATATATATATTGTTAAGGGATAGTAACCAGATTGAATATAATGGTTAGATTTATATCGTACTTAACCTTATGTGGGGAGAATGTAACCATTGAGTTTGTTGTGATAAAAGGTAAGGTTTTTAGTAACAGTCAAGGTATAATCTAGAAGGTGTTCTTGTTGTTTGGTGGGGCTGGTTGGTGGGAATGTTTTGTGTGTTTTGAGTTTTGTTGTAAATTGGAAATAAGATAAAAAAAATTACTTGATTAAAAAAAAAAAAAAAAGTCACTTAAATCCCCTTTTTTCCCCAGTCTGATGCTCGGTTTGAACTTCAGCAAGTCGTCTTCACTAGAGATGGGCTTGGACGTGTTCGAGTTTGAAATCCCATGTGCCTGCTCCCGCCCGGAAGCCGACATTGCACACGGCTAATCACAGGCAGTGAGACATTTCCCAGTTCGCGGCTGTACAGATCGGGAAATGTCTCACTGCCTAGACAGATATTGTGTTTTCACACCTCTTTTTGTAAACAATGTTAACATAATCTCAAAAAAAGGAAGGAATTCACTGCTTCCGCTACCAATAGAACTTATCAGATAAAAAATCTTATTACGTGTGACACCGTCGGGGTGGTGTATATGTTGCAATGCGATTGTGGACTCCAATATGTAGGGAGAACGTGCAGACCTATGGGTGTCCGCATAGCAGAACACGTAAAGAACATCAGAAGAGGTGTGAAAACACACAATGTGTCTAGGCATTTCAGAATTTTCCATAATAGGGATCCGAGAAGCTTGCAATTCTGGGGTTTAGAAAAAGTAAACAAACGTTGGAGAGGAGGAAACTACAGTATAGAAGGCAGTTGAGTCAACATGAATCCCTATGGATCCATGAAACCAGGGTTGCGGTTCCTAGGGGGTTAAATGTTGAATTCGATCTTATCTGCTTTATATCAGACAAATAGGATCAGAATTGTGTTATTGTATTATTGCATTTTGTTGCCCCTTTTTTTCTGCTTATTGTTGATCTTGATATAGTTATTGTAAAGAGATGGCCGCGGGTATATAAATTCTTCAATGTCCGTTTTTATCTTTGACCTTTTTATTGATTGGGATTAATATTGACTTCTTTTTTACCCAATTTTTCTATTTTATCTTTTATTCGCTGGTGTCCCCATTAGGTAAGGTGGCCGCTTTAGGAGTCACCTTCACTTCCGGTTTCCGTTACATACCTTACAGACACCAGGGGTCTATTTAAGGCTTCTGGGTGACTCATTAGCTCCACCCTCGCTGACGAAGTCCATTGTGGATGTAACGCTGCGGACGGGGGAGGAGCTTCAGCACGGACGTCGCCGGCTGCCATATCTCAGTGCTTTGATATGTAGATCTTGTTGTTTTGTATTTTTTTCTGGCATTTACCATTTGCGTGGGTCAGCGGCAGTTTTTAAATCTTTTTATTGGTTTAATAAAACATACGGAGTACACTTAGATTGTGTCCTCACATTGTTTTTACATATTTGAGACTGTTGTTCACTGCACTACCATTGCCAGCTTTTGAAGCTAAGGTCGCTGTTTTCCGCTGCAGATTTGATGTTCCATTGTACCGGATTCCGGATCCCCTGAGCTGGATTTGGATGTTCCCATATCCCAGAGTGGATACAATACGCGTATGACCTCCTATCATATAGAGGTCCACCCGATACAGTAAGCGCATTTGGCTGTCTGTGGTGGAGGATTTTGTCACCAAGTTTTTATTGGAGAAATCTTCTCTTTTTTCCGTCACAAGGGATCTTGCCTTTTACCTTCTGGACGCTTAGTCCCTGCATGTGGAAACGGACTTTTCTTTTTTAATTCATTGCGCTGCATAAATATAGTTATATTGTATCTATATAGGCTTTGTGATTACCTATAGTGTTCAGCTTGCATTTATTTGTTTTTCTATTTTTGTTTGCGCTGGTTGTCCTTTCTGTACATACAATTTTTTTTATAACAAATTAAATTAAATAGAGAGAGGAAGGATGAGAAAGAGACAGAGAAAGGGGATGAGAGAGGGGTGAGGGGTAAGGGAGGGAGGATGAGAGAGAGAGAGGATGTGAATGAGCATGCATGGAAGTGACAGCAACAGAGCCCGGCCAAGGCAAGTGACCAAAGGCACAGAACCCGGAAGGAAGACCGGGTGAAGATGGAACAAAAGTGTGCCCATTCTAGAGCATATGGATGGTATAAAAGTGGGAAGTATGTGCAGGTGAGGGAGAGGAATGTGGAGGGTATAACAGTGTGCACTATGTACAGGAGAGGAGTGTGGGGGGTATGACAGTGGGCAATATGTACAGGAGAGCAGTGTGGAGGATATGATGGGGCAGTATGTACAGGAGAGGAGTGAAGAAGGTATTATGAGGGCGGTGTGTACAGGAGAGGAGTGCGGAAAAAAAGATAGTTGGCAGTATGTGCATGAGAGGAGTGTGGAGGGTATGACAGTGGGCAGTATTTACAGAAGAGGAGTGTGTAGGGTATGACAGTGAGCAGTATGTACAGGAGAGCAGTGTGGAGGGTATGACAGAGAGCAGTATGTACAGGAGAGAAGTGTGGAGGGTATGAGAGTTAGCAGTATGTACAGGAGAGGAGTGTGGAGGGTATGAGAGTGAGCACTATGTACAGGAGAGGAGTGTGGAGGGTATGACAGTGAGCAGTATGTACAGGAGAGGAGTGTGGAGGGTATGACAGTGGGCACTATGTACAGGAGAGGAGTGTGGAGGGTATGACAGTGAGCAGTATGTACAGGAGAGGAGTGTGGAGGGTATGAAAGTGAGTAGTATGTACAGGAGAGGAATGTGGAGGGTATGACAGTGAGCAGTATGTACAGGAGAGGAGTGTGTAGGGTATGACAGTGAGCAGTATGTACAGGAGAGGAGTGTGGAGGGTATGACAGAGAGCAGTATGTACAGGAGAGGAGTGTGGAGGGTATGAGAGTGAGCACTATGTACAGGAGAGGAGTGTGGAGGGTATGACAGTGAGCAGTATGTACAGGAGAGGAGTGTGGAGGGTATGACAGTGGGCACTATGTACAGGAGAGGAGTGTGGAGGGTATGAAAGTGAGTAGTATGTACAGGAGAGGAATGTGGAGGGTATGACAGTGAGCAGTATGTACAGGAGAGGAGTGTGGAGGGTATGACAGTGAGCAGTATGTACAGGAGAGGAGTGTGGAGGGTATGAAAGTGAGCAGTGTGTACAGGAGAGGAATGTGGAGGGTATGAGAGTGGGCACTGTGTATAGGAGAGAAGTGTGGAGGGTATGACAGTGGGCACTATGTACAGGAGAGGAGTGTGGAGGGTATGATAGTGGGCACTATATACAGGTCAGGAGGATGAAGGAATCTGGGAAGGAAAAATGTAAGGTTTGCTGAAGGATGTTTAAGGACTGCGCAGTGGTTAAGTGGGCCATACATGAATTGAAATTAAGCCAATTAAGCAGAGACCAGCCATAGTCGATCTATGTATGGACTAGCTGGTTGTACACAAGTCAATCTATTAATCATCTTGAGTACAACCAGCCTGTCAGGTTTTTCCCAAAACAATCAGTGCGGCCAGCTATAGTTAGTAACACTGATGATTGTATTCTGTGGGTTGGGAAGGCTTCCCACTGGCAGAACACAATAACACTGCGGGAGCGATTCCCCCATCCACAGGTCACCAGGTGAGAGGGTGTGTGAGGACAGGCTGGGGAGAGAGGTCTGTCAGCAGGGGGGTGTGAGGTGGTCATGGAGGAATATCAATCAGCGGGTTGGGGGGTGGGGAGAGTAATGGGAGTGATATCTTTTGGAGTAGAGTCTGTCGTCTGCAGGTTGAGAAATGGTCACCTGTGATATAAGCTGAAGGGAGGTGGCAACATGGGAAGTGACCTGGTTGGTGGGGAGTGTGAAATGGATGATGTGTTTCAAGTTTCTTTCACATTTGCGGTAATGCTTACTGCCCTCTGAAAAGTGATCTGTGGTGGATTGTTTTTCAAAGAGTGGTATAGCAGCAACTGACAGGTGTTCATGAGGTGCTACTGCCACCTCCTTTTTTTTTTTACATTGCCGAATGGCAGTTTTACATTGTTGGACTATGCTGCTACTGCGAGCGAGTTTGGCTTGCAGTTGCAGAGTGGCCCCATTGAAATCAATAGGCGAGTTTGACAGGCGGTGCTGCCTATCATACTCTGTAGGCTCCAAGCTGTCCATGGAGCTCAGTGCCTCTGACAAGAACTGAGAAGAGGCACTGTGAGCTCATCCTCTCAGTCTGCCGCAAACAGAGTGTGCCAGCTTGGATTTAAACTGGCCGCTCTGTATGTAGCTTCTGACAGGCTGTGCAAGGAGCCCCGTATCTCCAGGACCATAGGTGATAGGTGCCCCAAATTGACCAGTAGTGGGGTAGACCTCCAGCTACCTACCCTCTAAATTTGGGCTCTATGTGACCCCTGGTCGCCGAGCCACGACCCTCGAAGTCAATCGTTTTTATTTTTGGTGATTTTTTTTTTTTTTTTTTTTTTAAGGGGCCTGGAGCTGCAGCTCCAATAGCCCCTATGTTAATCCGGCCCTGGGTGTACCTAATAAAGTAGCTGTTGAGTGTATTATTTACTCTTGATTTGAACTATTTGACTTTAGTATACATATATTGTCCACCACACTTTGTGTTGCCTATCTCATTTAAAAGGGGTGTCTCAGAGTCGTTAAGGGGGGCAGACAATTAGCCCTGGCACTAGATTAGTCCCAGTCCAGAGGGCCTATCCATTCAGTGTCTCCTTCTGGGGTGCGCAACACAATGGTCTTCAGTGGGGTTGAGGTCCGGGCTCTGTGCCTCGAGTTCCTCCACCCGGAACCCATCAAACCATGTCTTTATGGAGCTGGCACTGTGCACAGGGGCACAGTTATGCTGGAATAAAAAAGGACCTTCCCCCAAAATGTGTGTCCACAAGGTCAAAAGCGCCCAATTGTCTAAAATGTCTTTTTTATTCTTTCGCATTAACAGTACCCTTCACCGAAATCACCTGAACTTAAACATTTAGCATATATTTTGGCTACATAGAGAATCTGTTAGCAGGTTTTCTTGCAATTGTTGGAAACCATGCAGTACTGAAGACCAGACACTTGGTGGTGCTGTAGTACTTCTGAATAATCCTCAAGCTTTTTTTTTCTTCAGTGAACATTATTTATGAGACAACATAGATGTTTAAATACCTGGTAACCATGAAGTCACATCAGGCCAATAAAAAAAAGCAATGATTTCTGCTGCTGCTAGGACGGTCAGGTAATGATTTGCGTCAGGACATGAATATCTCTACAAAAATGATACACATGAAATTAAAACTGTAATTTTAGCACCTCTCTGCAAAAGTTTTTATGGCAAGAGAAGTGCAGAAAAAAAAGTAGCAGTCTAGTAGGATGCAGGTTGATTTTACAAGCACAGGTACTGCAATCTGCACTTAGGATAATCACTCAGCAAACGGATTCCACCGTTTTGGGCAGATTGGGGTTGGATATCATCCCCCTTCATGACTTTAACCACTTCAGCCCCGGAAGGATTTACCCTCTTAATGACCAGGCAATTTTTTGCGATACGGCACTGCGTTGCTTTAACTAACAATTGTGCGGTTGTACGACGCTGTATCCAAACAAAATGTATGCCCTCCCCCCCCCCCCCCCACAAATAAAGCTTTCTTTTCGTGGCATTTGATCACCTTGCTTTTTATTTTTTGCGCTATAAACAAAAAAAAGAGCGACAATTTTGGGAAGAAAAAACAATATTTTTAACTTTTTGCTATAATACATATCAAAAAAAAAAAAAAAATTATATATATATATATATATTTATAAAAATTTAATTCTTCTACAGATTTTTGGTAAAAAAAAAAAATCTCAATAAACGTATATTGATTGGTTTGCGCAAAAGTTATAGCGTCTACAAAATAAAGGAAAGATTTCGGGATTTTAAAATTGTTTTTACTGGTAATGGCAGCGATTTTTAGCTGGACTAGGACATTGCGGTGGACAAATTTGACCCTAAGTGACACTTTTTGGGGACCAGTGACACCAATACAGTGATCAGTGCTATAAAAAAATGCACTGATCACTGTATAAATGACACTGGAGGGGTTAACACCAGGGGGGCGATCAAAGGGTTAACTGTGTTCCCTGGGAGGTGTTTCTAACCGTATGGGGGATGGGCTGCCTGGGAGACGAGAGAGATCGCTGTTCCTGATCACCAGGAACAACTGATCTCTCTCTCTCTCTTCCCCTGTCAGAACAGGGATCTGTTTGTTTACATTGACAGATCCCCGTTCTGGCTCTCTTTTCTGCGATCGTGATTGGCCGGCGGACATCGAGTCCACCGGACCCGTAGGTGAGCTCCCACGGTGGGTGCCGCGGGCGCCCGCAAAAGCCAGTGCATAAACAGACGTACCAGCATGTCGATTCGCGCAGCCGAGCCAACTTGGCACTGCGGCGGCTGGTCAGCAACTGGTTAAAGGGAAATTCCTCTATTCTTCAACAGAAATAACAATAATAAAATACATATATTGAGATCGGTAGCTCCAACTAATGGCCAAAATCCGGTGTATTTTCTCATTGAAGTATTTCAGAAAACATACTGTAGCCAACAGAGCTAACAATTATTGAGGTTACCCTATTAGAGAAATGATGTCCAAATTTCTGCATGCATTTGTGTGACATTTACCAACGAATGTTTATAAATGGACCTCAAACCCCCAGTTTTCTAATTACGGTAGTCCATACATGTGCGTGTAGATAGTGGTGTCTGCTTTAGTTTTTTTTTTTTTTTAATTTTCCCTTGCTGGTCCTGCCAGTAACACACTTCCTGTTATGGGGTGACAACGCTTACTCACTGTACTGCATCCATAGATCAGCATTGTTACCCTAGGACAGCAGCATGGGAACTGCAAAAAGGACCTGACCACTCATTTAGGTAAGTAATTAGGGAATTTTAGTTATGTTTTTAGAAAAATAAACACTAATGATTAAATAGGGGTGTATGGAGTAAATTCTTTTTTTTTTAAGTTGGAAAATAGCTTTAAGCTGGCCATACACAGGTAGAGTTTTGTTAAAAAAAAAATCAGATTTTGGAACGTTTGATTTTCTAATAGTTAATAGTGTCAGATTGATTGTTTCGATGGTGATGGAAGTGATGGAAGAAATGGAACAAATGAAATTATAACAATTAAAGTCGATGTTAACCCCGATTCATGAAATTTGAGCTGGGCATATATATATGTATATATATATATATATATATATATATATATATATATATATATATATGTAGTGTTTTGTTATCTCTCCTCAAAGCACTATGTCCCGTAGCTGTCTCCTGCTCTGTTCTTCTGTTATCAGCCTGATAACTCCTGACATGTTCTCCGACACATATGATAAAAGCAGCCAGAGTTTTGTGTTTGGGAGGATGTTATAAATAGATTAGCAGAGACCTGAACTGTTCAATGAACAGGGCTGAAAGTCTCTACCTATGAGAAGAGGGGGTGTGTGCCTTTCCTCCAATCAGCTGTCTTGGCTGTATGCCCAGGCTTCACTGCAGTGCTAACCAGGAAGAGAAAATCTCCTAACATGATGTGCACTTTCTAAACAGTATATAAAGACATACCTACCAACTGTCCCTGATTTGGAGCAATGTCCCTCTGTCCCTCATTCCTCCTCATTTGTCCCTCATTTTGGTCTGATTTATATAGATGTATATAAAATGCACTTTTTATCTATCAAAACGTGTTTTCCAGCGCTAAACCTTTCATCTGATTTCTAAATTGATGTATTTGTAAATTCCAAAAGCCAATATAAAGGAATAGTAGTGGTAAAAAAAAAGCACTTATGGGTTTAACCAATCTTGATTTTTTTGTACAATTCTCCTTTAAGGGGGCGTGGCAAGGGGTGTGTCCTATGCTTGCATACTTTTGCTGATAGGTGTCCCTCATTCCCATCTCAAAAAGTTGGGAGGTATGTATAAAGATGAAGACAGCAGATATACAGTTGTGCTCAAAAGTTTGCAGAAATTGTATAATTTTGGCATTTATATTGAAAATATGACTAATCATGCCAAAAAAAAAATGTCTTTTATTCAAGGATAGTGATCACACGAAGCCATTTATTATCACATTGTTTTTTGGCTTCTTTTAAAATCATAATGATAACAGAAATCACCCAAATGGCCCTGATGAAAAGTTTACATACCCTGGAATGTTTGGCCTTGGTACAGACACAGAAGGCGGCACACACAGGTTAAAATTGCAATTAAAGGTTAATTTCCCACATTTGTGTCTTTTTAAATAACAATTAGTGTCTGTGTATAAATAGTCAAATGTTGGGGGCGTGGCTTGGCGCCGGACTTTAATGGACGCCTAATCCCTGAGCTCCGGTCCTCAGAGGGTTTCACAGCAGCCTCAAAGAGCCATCCGTTAGCCAAAACATGGGGAAATCTAAGGGGAACCCGTCCCCATCCCGTTCCCGATCCCCGCGGAGACCCGACTCACAGGCAGGCCGCAGCATTCCGGAGATCTTCCGGACGCAGGTACGCGAGGCCCCGGCTTCATCTCAGGCCTACTCGGCCACAGCGCGCTCCTCCAGCCTCAGCCCCTCTGGCAGGCACAGGACTCAATCGCCCGCTCGGCATGGGGACACAGCACACCCCCTGAACATGGGGGACCTGAGAATAGTGGCGGAGGATATCAAAGCCACCTTCGCATCGGTCATCTCAGACCTGAGGAGAGACATCCACTCCATGACGGTCCGCATGGACACTGTAGAAGCAGCAACAGCTCAAAATGAAAACTCCATCCACAGGCTCCAGGCATCATCCCAGGCACATTCCGACCAGCTCAGAGACCTGCACAGATACATGGAAGACCTGGACAATCGCGGCAGACGACACAACTTACGGGTAAGAGGCATGCCAGAATCGATCGATCACACACAACTTACCCAGGCAACCGTAGCTGTCTTCAACGATCTCCTAGGCAGACCCCCCGAGACCCCTATTGATTGTGAACGCTTACACAGGGCTCTCAGGCCACGGGGTAGAGACACTGACCCTCCCAGAGATGTAGTATGCTGCCTAGTTAACTTTAAGCTGAAAGAAGAAATCCTTCGCAGGGCCAGAGACCGTCGCACTAATCAAAAAAAGCAAATTAAAAGAACCCAAATAACCTGTAGTTAAGTATAATAATGACAGACTGAGGGTATAGTTTGACCACGTCTGTGTAAGGTTGGTGACAATTGCTAACACCAGTCAGTGGTAGGTGTGTTCCTCTGAATTCATGCGTATATAACAAGAAAACCAGAGAGAAAGTGAATTCATAAGGGAGGAACTGGCAAGTGTCAAATTAATTAATAAATGCTGTTTATTGAAAAAAGCTCACTATAGACACCAATCCAAAAATATCCTGAAGATTCAGGTACCATCACCATTAAAAAGACAAAAAAGTCATATGCAGACACAGATGGCCATCTGTCACATCAACCACTTGCATGTAACGTATGAAGACATTCAAAATAAGTGAACATAAGTAATTTCAACATAAAAGATATACAACAATGCTGGAAGTCCTTATAATAACAAGGGAGAGCAGCAGATGATAAATTCTACAATTGAGGTTGAATCATGGATGATTGTGACAGCAGAACCGATCAACACAATGGTATGATTAGAGGGGCAGCGATAACCAAGAAGGGAAGGAGAGTGGCAAGGGGCCGGGCTGGAAAAGCCCTTGATGGAGGGTGTAGGGATGACTGAGCAGCAGCCTCCAAGCACAGGTGTGTGTTGACTGGGGAATCGAGGTCTTTCTAGGCCGGGAGTGGCTCACAAGACTGGAGACTGGAGATAGTAAGTGGAGGGTGCAGGCAACTACTGTTGGAGGAGCGGGACTAAGCTGTGTGGCTGACTGGATGGGACGGATTGCGGGTGGTGAATACTGGGGATGGCTGAAGTAAACAGTCCCGGATCAGGGATGCAGAGTGGTAAAATCTCACCCGGTGTTGATTGCCGTCCACGTCAGAAGAAGGAGTGAGAGCTGTCACCGTCTCCTGCTATTAGGCTGCACTGTCGCTGGTAGTTAGATCCTGCAGGGGATCATCCAGGATGTACCTCCGTGATTCGTTGCAGATGAGCAGAGAGGGGAAGTAGACTCAGGTGGTTACTGCAGGTGAGGTCCGGGTGGCTAATGCCACCGATTTCCCTTCGTTTGGTTACTGCGTTAGGGTGCAGACAGCCGCTTAGTTCGCGGGTCAGTGTGATCGGAGCTGGTGGGCGGATCTGTAAGTCAGCTGGTACGCTACAGACAGCGTGATGGCGTCATGCTGACGCGTTTCATCCGTAAATCGGATTTCATCAGAGCATGCGCAGTAGCGGGCGTCATTCACTTAAATAGTATTGAGACATAACCACGTGAGTTTCCGCGTCTCGTTGCCAAGGCTACCACGCCGTTCACTGACGGCCATACACTTAAAGACAAAATGAATCATGACTAAAAGGGCGGATCCATACGTGCAAATAGGACTAGGGAAAGGAAGAAGGGGAAGGGGGGGGGAGGAATGGTCTAAAGAAGGGAAAGGGAAGAAAGAACACCACAGATAGATGAAAGGGCAGGATGGGGCTAACGGAAGATGGAAAAAATTAGAAAAAAATGCCGGTAGTGGGTAATAGATGACGAAATCAGGGGGTATTCATAGGGGATCCTAGGCAATATATTATTGGTAAGGACTGCGGGCAGGAGGCTCTAACCATCGGGAGAAGATGTGGAATCGCAGTCACTGGTGTATCTATGGGGTGAGAAATACACCAAGGTTGCACTCATTATTTAACCCATGGGGGTGCATACTATTGGTGTTGTATATCCACATCTTCTCCTTCTGGTATAGAATCCTGTCGAAGTCGCCCCTTCTCTGGGGGAGGTTGAGCCTATAGATACCTTTAAAGGTAAGTCCCTTGGGGTTACCGCCATGTGCTTGTAAAAAGTGTAATGGAATGGGTCGCTCATCATCCTTAGCCAGGATGCTCTGAATATGCTCACCCAATCTGACCTTCAATGGTCTCTTGGTTTTACCAACGTAGTGTTTCCCGCAGGGACAGGTGAGCATATAGATCACCCTGGTTGTATTACAATTTATAAAATTGTTAATTTTAAAGAGTTTCTTACCCTCAGAGTCAGTAAAAGTATCTGTACGTTCAACATACTTGCAAACTGAACAGCGACCACAGCTGAACATGCCCTTCAGGGGTGGGAGTTGTGTCAGCCAATTGGGAGTAGGGGATCTTTGGTACTCGGAGTGTATGAGGCTATCTTTTAGATTTTTAGAGCGCCGTGCTGTTAGGAGGGGTCTAGTACCTACAATGTTGCCCAGAGTGGGCGACTCAGAAAGGATATGCCAGTGTTGATTAAGTATGGTCCTAACTTGGTCCCATTGGGCACCAAATTTGGTGATGATCCTTGGGGGCCCTTGCTGTTCTGAAATTTTGGTATCTTTTTTCTTCTTTGTAAGCAGGGTTGACCTGTCAGTCTGGTTAGCTCTCCTTCTGGCCTCCCTGATACAGGAATGGGAATAACCTCTTTCCCTAAATCTGTTATATAGATCTTTAGATTCAGCAGTAAAGTCATCTTGATCTGAGCAGTTTCTTCGGGCCCTGAGAAATTGGCCTACAGGGATGGCCCTAATCAGGGGTTTAGGGTGATCACTAGACGCCTGAAGGAGGGTGTTTGCCGCTGTGGACTTTCTAAAGGTCTTGGTCTTGATCAGACCGTTGTCAGTGTAGATCGTTAAATCGAGGAATGAAAGGCAGTGGGAATGGAAGGTGTAGGTGAGTCTGATGTTTCTGTCGTTGGAGTTTAGCTCGTTCATGAAGGAATGTAGCTCATGTGACGAGCCCCTCCAGATCATGAGAACGTCATCAATGTACCTCAGCCAGGCGACACAGTGGCTGAGGTACAGTGACGAAGGGTATACCAAATCTTCCTCCCACATGCCTAAATGTAGACATGCGTATGCGGGCGCCCAAGGTGCTCCCATTGAGGTCCCCCTTATTTGCTGGTAAAAGGTTCCCAAAAACTGGAAGCAGTTATGTTCAAGTAAGAATGTAAGAATTTCGCTTATGAATTCGTTCTGCTGTCCATGGGATGGGAACCTCCTTTCAAGAAAAAATTGTACTGCACGCAATCCCCAGGAGTGTGGTATAGAGGTGTACAGCGATTCAACATCAATCCCCACTAGTAAGGCCCCAGGTGGCATAGCCAGAGCTTCCAATCGCCGCAGTACATCCATAGTGTCTTGTACAAATGAAGGCAGATCAAGGACAAGATCCTTAATAAGAGCGTCAATAAATTTGCCGACTTTTTCAAGAGGTCCATTGACGGCAGACACTATGGGTCTGCCGGGCGGATTTTGCAGAGATTTATGGAGCTTGGGGATGATATAGAAAGTAGGTGTGTTGAATTGCTGTACTTTCAGGTAATTAAACTCTTTTTTGGTGATCAATTTTTCTTCTAAGCCAAGGCTAAGGAGATGGTTGAGGGCATTGACAATGGCAGTGAAAGGGTTGGTATGAAGCCTGCGGTAAGTGGATTGATCCGCTAGGAGTCTCCTAACTTCGTTTTCGTATTGGTTTTCGGTTAGGAGAACTACATTGCCCCCCTTATCACTGCCCTTGATGACAATGCCTTGAGCTTCTTCAAGCTCCCTAAGGGCTTTTCTTTCTTCACGTGAGATGTTGTCTAGTCCCCTATAGTTCCAGTTGACTCTGGAGAGGTCCCTTTTGACTTGTGTCAAAAAGACCGTCGCAATCTTTCATGCCAAGGCTCAGAAATAAAAATCTTTCAAGATTTATCACCTATCACCCTACAAAAGAGAAGAGACTTACGCCCTCTCCTTGATATACTACGCACAAACGGAATTCAATACCGCTGGAAGTTCCCTTTCTGCCTTTCAGCGTCAACACAAGGGCGAACAGCTAACCTGAGAGTGCCTGAAGATCTCACCTCATTCTGTGAGACTCTGAACATACCTTGCATTGAACTGCCCGACTGGTACCGCTCTCTCAGACCTCCACAACTCAGAAGGTCCAGCTCCATGGATGCCATCCCTGTGCGTGACGAGTTCCACATAAGAAGACGCAGAGCCAACTCTCCCAGGGCCAACACTTCCACAGGACCCAGGAACCCAACAGACAGCAGCCCCACAGCTTCTCCTGCCCACAGAAGACCTCGCCACGGCGATGCCGACTAATGGGGTGACTCACCCCTATCTTCGATTGATCGCCTGAACTCATTTCACCCCCTACACTACGAAGGCCTTCGCAAAACGGACGTCACTCCACAGTATAACCATCCGATTTCCCACAATTGATCCCCCTACAACCCAGAAGCAAGACGACTGGACTCAAAGAACCACCACAATCCCTCACCTCCCCCGCATCTAGCCCAAAATGGACGCTTTTTGTTCAGCCCCACAGACTGGCCCTACCTGTGAAAACATCCCCCACCCCTCTACCCCCCTCCTTAGTACCAGTATGCTCACCTAGCTGATTTAACACAGTCTTCAAGCAATGGAACATTGGACACGCAAGTATAACAGGAACCTGCACGAAGTTAACTTTTGTTTGTGAAAGTTATATAACCCCCCAAATTACAATAGCTCCTTTCCTTATTCCATCTCCACCTCGCCAATATGTCACCCCCATAACCCATCCCCCAAATGGGTCGCTCTGAACCTCCCCAGGCGAGTACCATTCCCTAAGGTGACAGCCATATGTCACACTCCCAGGCTAGAACCCCCCCCCCCCCTATCTTAACTGACACCCTTGCTGAAAAATGAACCGAGGCTGACACGTGCTTGATGATGATGTTGTCTGTCAGTAATGTTGATTCCTCCCTAGAGGGGCGGTTCCACACAGAACCTCATCAACACCATTAATTCCGCCCAAGCTCCACATACCCTACCCTTACTTTTATACCCCCAACATTAAGAGCTGACTCTCATATGCTTGGGTACCCCCCCCCCCCCCCCCCACCTAACCAAGAGATCACCCAAATGATCAACGGGTATCTAAACCTAGGCATCCCCTAAGATGATGGTTAAGACATAACCGGCATTCCCCAATGCCCATAATAACAACACTACTCTGTGTGGAACCGCTCATCCGGTTGATATATGGCCGGAAAGAGTTATTAAGTTATCTCCAGCTAAGTTGAAACCCATAGGAAGCTAATGTTCCAGCTAGGAGATACTAGTTTCATTACTGTTATTGTCTTTATCTGAATGTTCGTAACACAATGTCCTAAGGTTTATGGTGAATCTTGACAGACACCTCACCAAACGTATGGCTGACCCAGCATAGGGCAAGCCTAAGACCAAGGCACGTAACTTGTTATGATTTCTCACTCTACTTTTTTTACCTGTTTTAATACTCTCGTTTCGTTATTAATAGTTCAACGCAACATGACATGTTTGTCTTTTGGCAACCAAGCAAAAGAACCCGAGGGGGACCTCCGGCATGTGTGAAAGACCCCACACTCCGCCTGGTCATGGGTCTCGATACTCCCGCATCCTGATGTATAGACACATGAGTAAACCGGGCCAGACCACCTTTATGGTGAAATCTCAGACTATCTGTTCTTATACAGTGTGGGACTCGATCGCACAGGCTGGAGGCCTACCCGGAGAGTAAGGCAAGCATAAACAACGCTAGAATTGTTTACTAAATATACAGTCTGGTTAATGTTTTAAGATTGATGGTACAGATGACCCCTTACTTGTCTCTCGAATTATCTAAACGACTCACAACTAGACATCCGCTCTAATTTCCCCGCAATAGCTAGGGCCGACTTCCCCTACTCAGGCGGACTCACTCACCTGCCCTAAAAGACCTCTCACGATACTCTATCTTAAGCAATGACGCTAATTTAAATCTAAGACCCCCCCTCATCTCATTTGATCCAAAATCCCCAAGACTAATACTGTAACCTACAGGCTCACTCCTCCATCTTAAACTCCCACACCCCTCTGAGGACCAGAGGACTACACTCTATCTCTAACCCGTCACCACCGGCTCCCTCCACCTCCCCACACAACGGGAACCTATCTTCCCCGTTGACTTACACCGGATAACACATTATCCCATAAGAAGGGTCTCTGAACCCTTCTTTACCTCCGGTACACCCAGATCCCACATATCCTTCTTGATCTTTTTCTAACCTTTCTCCTTCCTCTCCCCCCCCCTTTTTTTTTTTTTTTTTTTTTCTCTCGGCCCCATCTCTTCCCTTCTTCTCCCGTTCCCCCTCTCCCCTCCCTTTCATCTACCCTTACAGCCCCCTTTCCCCCTCAAATTTTCTAAGCCCATTTTCATTTCCCGCACACCCCTTGACTACCCCCCCGGTCTCCGTCTCCTCCACTTCGCCTCCGCAACTCCTCCTGATCCATCTATACTCCCACGATCCACCCCTAACATACCCGAAGAGGTAGACTGACTAAACCGACATTAGAGCACATCCTTTTAAAGCATGTCGCACACACCACCTACCACCAAACACGACACACTAAAAGTGACATCCCTAAATGTAAAAGGGCTCAACATACCAGAAAAACGCAGCCAAGTTCTGTCTATGATGCACAAACTAAAATCCGACATAGTTTTCCTCCAGGAAACCCATTTTCGTGCAGACAAGGTTCCTAAGCTTACAAACCACTGGTTCCCTCACTCTTACCATTCTACCAACCCACAAGCAAAGACTAAGGGAGTTTCAATCCTGATCTCCAAAAACTTAACATGGGAACTCAATGACTCACTTATTGACAAGGAAGGCAGATATATCGTTTTAAAAGGCAAGATACAGGGCCGTCCTATAACTCTAGCTAATATTTACAGCCCCAACTCTGCACAATCCAGCTTCTTTAGACAGATCTCCCAACTTTTATCAGGCTTCTCTGCCGGTCTAACGATACTCGGAGGAGACTTTAATGTAGCCCTATACCCAATTCTAGATACCTCTTCAGGATCCACATCACTGCCTTACCGAACTCTGCGCCAAATCAAACTGCAACTGAACGACCTGCTCTTACATGACACCTGGCGCACTCTCCACCCCAATGTCAAGGACTATACATTCTTCTCCGCCCCTCACGACAGATATTCCAGAATTGACTATCTTTTCCTCTCCCAACCAGACCTTCCATTCCTTTCCCATGCGACAATTGAACCAATGGTCCTATCTGATCACCACCCCATCACGATGACACTGACCTTCCCTGAACATCAGATTGTTTCAAAAATTTGGCGCTTAGACTCTACACTCTTGACCTCAGAAGGAGATATCACAGACATTAGACAAACCATACACAACTTCTTTATCGAAAATGACAACGAAGACACGTCTCCACTAACACAGTGGGAGGCCCATAAATGCGTCTTAAGGGGCAAGCTTATTGCCCTCAAAACGTCGCGGAAAAAAGCCCACCAAGCCAGTATCCTAAACCTGATCCAGAAGATTAAAACCCTAGAACTAGCTCACAAACAGACTCAGGCCCAACAAACATATCGAGAACTTACACAAACGAGAGAACTTCTACTCACAGAACTGTCACAAAAAACAAAACGTAAATTCATCCTACAACAGAAATTGTTCTATGAATTTGGAAATAAAAGCGGAAAGTATCTGGCCCGAGCCATTCAGAAAAACAAAGCACGTTCCAATATCCACACGATCAACGACACCCAAGGTAGAGCGCAAGTCACAGCCCCAGACATAGCCTCCCAATTCGAAGCGTACTACTCCACATTGTACAATCTCGGCACAACTACCGACGATGCATCCAATAACAAAGATAGACGATCCCTCATTAAAAGCTTTCTAAAGGAACATTGCCCTAAACCGATTGACAGAGAAGATGCTCGCCAATTAGAACTCCCCATTTCAGAAGCTGAACTCAAAAATGCAATCAAACAGCTAAAAGCCGGAAAGAGTCCGGGCCCAGACGGCTTCACAGCCGTATACTTTAAGACCTTCATAGAGACACTCACAGGCCCCTTTCTCAAAGCCTTCAACTCCCTGTCCTCCTCCACGCTCCCCTTCCATAGACTCCTTGAAGCCCACATTACAGTTATACCGAAGGAGGGAAAAGACACGACCCTAGTAAGTAATTATAGGCCGATCTCCCTACTAAATGTCGACATAAAATTGTATGCAAAAATCCTAGCCAACCGCCTGCTTCCCCTGTTACCATCACTGATAGATGGAGACCAAGTCGGTTTTATTCCGGGTCGAGAGGCAAGGGATAACACCATTAAAGCCATAAATCTCCATCACTGGATGACAACTAATAAACATAAAGGTTTCTTTCTATCATTGGATGCGGAGAAGGCGTTTGACAGACTGGCATGGGACTACATGGGGGCAGTGCTACGACACTTAGGCCTCCATAATCGCATGTTTAACTCAATCATGTCGCTATACACGACACCCACGGCCAGAGTTAGGATTAACGGACATCTGTCAAACGCCTTCTCCATAACCAACGGAACGAGGCAAGGATGCCCACTTTCCCCTATCCTCTTTGTGTTGACCCTTGAACCTCTCCTGAACTGCCTCAGGAGAAATGAGGATATTAAAGGCATACCCGTAGCAGGCCGCACTTACAAGTTAGCAGCCTTTGCCGACGATATCCTGCTTTCCCTTAGCGAACCCCACATTTCTATTCCAAACTTATTAAAAGATTTCCACCTCTTCCAACGCATCTCTAATTTTAAAATAAACTTCACCAAATCACACGCCCTAAATGTCACTATCCCAAAAGAAACAGTTGCGCAGTGTGAATCCAACTTCCCTTTCCAATGGCGACAAAACGCAATTAAATACCTTGGCATCTACCTTACAACGAACCTATCAGACCTTTTTGCACAAAACTATCTTCCCATCCTCAGAACGATCACTGCTGATCTCAAAAATTGGAACAAACCCCAATTTTCCTGGTTCGGGCGGGCAGCGATTATTAAAATGAATATTCTCCCCCGCATTCTATATATCCTGCAAGCTATCCCCATCAAACTCCCCCCGTCATTTTTCTTATCCTATAGAAGGCTTTGTACTGAATTTCTATGGAAACAAAAATCTCCGAGAATTGCACATGATCTTCTGACAAAACCCAAGACAAAGGGGGGCATTGGGCTTCCAGATCTGAAAAAATATTACTGGGCCTGCCACCTTACCCGTATTGTGGACTGGTCATTACACACCCAACTCAAAGACTGGGTCAGACTGGAGGGATCACTGTCCCCCTTTCCACTAAAATCCGCACCCTGGCTGGCATCGACACATATCCCCTCCATTCTCAAAGAACACCCTCTCATTGGACCGACCCTGGACTGTTTCAGGGAAACATGCCGTAAGCTACACATCTCATCCTCCCCGGGCCCTTTGACTCCTATAAGACAGAACCCTGCCTTTCCTCCGGGCATGTCCATACAATTCCTAGCGAATCAATGGCAATCCCCCGACATGCTGGCACACCAGTTCTTCCGAGACGGATCTTTTCTAGATCGCCTCACACTGACACCCGCCACCACTAGGGACCCTTTACCGCTCTGGACTTACTTTCAAATTCGACATTTTTTAAAGGAAGCCAACCGCGACTCTTCTATATCCAGAACACTTACTCCTTTTGAGCACTTATGCTCTCAATCCAATCCCCAACAACATTTAATCTCCAATATATACGCCATACTATTTACTGAAACCTCCTCCAAAGAAGGGAAAGCCTGCAAATCCTGGGAAAGAGAATTACAAACAGAACTAGAAGAAGACCAATGGGAACACATATTCACGATTGCCCATAAAGGCTCCCTAAACGTATCCATTCAGGAAAATAACTATAAGACCCTGACACGATGGTACCGAACCCCAGCTATCTTGAATAAAATTAACCCCTCATTCCCCAACAAATGCTGGAGATGTGGGGATGAACCAGGCACACTGTTACACATCCTGTGGTCATGCCCAGCTATTCAATCATTCTGGACGCAAGTCCGAGAACTCACGGAATCAATTTCAACCTATAACTTAGACCACACGCCAACACAATGCCTGTTTCATCACTCAGATTTATCCGCGTCATATTACCGTAAAACATTGATCTTACCCCTTCTAAACGCAGCGAAAATGTGCATACCTAGACATTGGGGTACACCTCATTCTCCGACCATCCAAGAATGGATCACACAAGTTGATAAAATAGCAGAAATGGAAGAACTTATTTCCATCTCACGAGACTCCCCAGATAGATTCTCTAAGACGTGGGCATGCTGGACCCACTTTCGGTCAACCGACAGATACCTAACACTGATGACATAATTATTGACCTGGACCCACCCATTCAAACTCACCACCCTCCACCCTCAATATGCATGGCACAGCCCTCTCAACCTCACCACTCCTATACCTATTCTTCTCACCCGGCTGACATGGACCCCCCACCCCTAAACAAGGGACGAGTATGGGGGGCCACACGTCAAAATTAGCCCAATTTCACTATCCAAGAGTGAAGATCGAACAAACCTGACCTGCCCCACCTTAAAACAACACCAAACCGAACCTGTACCACAAGTGGCGGAGACCGGGGAGACAGGCACTCCTCTAACCCCCTTATCCTCCCCCTCCTCCCCCTTCCCCCTCCCCCCTTCGCTCCCTTCCCCCCCCTCGAGTCTCTTAGTCACCCCTCCCTCCCCCCCCTTCTCTCCTCTTTACTCCCACCCCCCCATCTTCTTTTTGTTCTTTCTTCCTTTCCTCCCTTTTCTTTTCTTCTTTTATATATTTATCATTGTCCACCTACAACCCCTTTTGGCCCCTTACACGGTTTGGATCTCCTAGCAGAGCTCCCAACCAACACCTCTACCTTAGACGTGGATTGAATTGTCATACAATTCCCTATGCCATCACCCAATGATTGGGAATCCTCCTCTGAGAAACATGACAGCGACTTGAAGGAAGGGGGAGGGAAGGAGAGAGGAGAAAAGGAAGAAGAAACATCTTATGCCACAATATTAAACTTCAACCTCTCGATAGTCATTTCAATATGCTACCAGATTTAATATAAAACCCCTCCCGCGCAGACATAGTATATCGTAAATTATCAACAAGAGAATCTCTGTTACCAGTCAATTCACGGTTACTTTTGTCCCAATCGTAAGAATCTATGTATATTCCCCATCTTTTGTACAACTGTATGATGATAATGTGATACTGTCATATTGTACTATTTTTCTTTTAATAAAATCTTTTTTGGAAAAAAAAAAAAATAGTCAAATGTTAGCTCTCACATGTATACACTAAGCAGGCTAAACACTGAGCCATGAGGAGGTAGAAAAGAACAGTCAAAAGACCTGCGTAACAAGGTAACGAAACTTTACAAAGATGGAAAAGGATATAAAAAGATACCCAAAGCCTTGAATATGCCAGTCAGTACTGTTCAATCATTTCATAAGAAGTGAAACATTTGGGGATCTCTTGATACCAAGCCAAGGTCAGGTAGATCAAGGAAGATTTCAGCCACAACTGCCACAGGAATTGTTTGGGACACAAAGAAAAACCCACAGGTAACCTCAGGAGAAATACAGGCTGCTCTGGAAAAAGATGGTGTGGTTGTTTTGAACCGCTTCAGCCCCGGAAGATTTTACCCCCTCCCTGACCAGTGCACTTTTTACAATTTGGCACTGCGTCGCTTTAACTGACAATTGCGCAGTCGTGCAATACTGTACCCAAACAAAATGTGTGTCCTTTTTTTACTCAGAAATAGAGCTTTCTTTTTTTGGTATTTGATCACCTCTGCGATTTTTTTTTTTTGAGCTATAAAAAAAAGAGCAACAATTTTGAAAAAAAAACAATATTTAAAATTTGCTATAATAAGTATCCACAATTAAAAAAAACCAACAAATTTATTCATCGGTTTAGGCCGATATGTATTCTTCTATATATTTTTGGTAAAAAAAAAATTTGCAATAAGCGTATATTGATTGGTATGCGCAAAAGGTTTAGCGTCTACAAAATAGGGGATAGATTTATGGCATTTTTATTTATTTACTTATTTTTTACTAGTAATGGCGGCGATCTGCGAGTTTTTTTGGGACTGTGACATTGTGGCAGACAGATCGGACACTTTTGACACTATTTTGGGACCAGTGACACTTATACAGCGATCAGAGCTATAAAGATGCAATGATTACTGTGGAAATGTCACTGGAAGGGAAGGGATTAACACTAGGGGGCGATCAAGGGGTTATATGTGTTCCCTCGTTAGTGTTTCTAACTGTATGGGGATAGGACTGACTGGGGAAGGAGACATATCGCTGTTCCTACTTAGTAGGAACAAACGATATGTCTCCTCTCCCCTGACAGAACAGGGATTTATGTGTTTGTACACACAAATCCCTGTTGACGCTCATGCATGGGATCGTGGGTAGCCGGCGGCGATCGCGCTCGCTGGCCACACGCACCGGGACCACCGCCGCGCAGCCCCCTAGCGGCTCCTAAAGAGTGCGACGTACCCATATGAGGTTTCACCCAGTGGTGCCATTCTGCCGCAGTATTTAGACGTGAGCCGGTAGGGGAGTAGTTAAGGAGCACAATAGGATGATACTTGAACAAAAAAAGCTGCATGGTCAAGTTGCCAGAATGAAGCCTTTACTGCAGAAGTTCCACAAAAAACCCTGGTTACAATATGCCCAACAACACCTTGATAAAGCTCATTGGGCTTTTTTGTGGCATTGGCGCAGTAAAAGCTTCCTTCTGGCAGCTCAACCATGCAGCTCTTTTTTGTTCAAGTATCGTTGAATTGTGCTCCCTAAAAACAATCACACCTTTTTGGAGAGCAGCCTGTATTACTCCTGAGGTTACCTGTGGGTTTTTCTTTGTATCCTGAGCAATTCTTACGCCAGTTGTGGCTGCAATCTTTCTTGGTCTACCTGACTTTGGCTTGGTATCAAAAGACCCCCGGATTTTCCACTTCTTAATAAGGGATTAAACAGTACTGACTGGCATATTCAGGGCTTTTGATATCTTTTAAAATCCTTTTCCATCTTTAGAAAGTTCCATTAGGTACCTTGTTACGCAGGTCTTTTGACTGTTCTTTTCTACCTCCTCATTGCTCAGTGTCTAGCCTGCTTAGGGCATCCAAGTGAGAGCTAACAAACTCATTGACCATTATTTACCTGACATAAAAAAGAAAAAAAGAGTTATCATAAAGGAAGAGAGTTACTCTGCAAACCTGTGAAATTTGAACATCCTATGCAAGGTAAGGCAGAACCAGGGCTGTCTTTAAGGCAGGGCAAAAGGGGCAGCTGCCCTGGGCCCTGTCATTGTTGTTGGGCCCAAAGCAGCTGCCTCATACCTGCCAACTATCCCAGTTTAAATTCCCTTGTCCTGTGAAGTTTTAGTCCTGTGCTGTGTCCCAATATCTCAGTGTGAAGTGCTGGTACTAATACTGCCCAGCTCTGTCTTATAGTTGTGTACAGATGACTTACCTGCAGACCCTGTGTTTATGTGTAAATAACCGGCATTCATATGTAAATAGCGATGGCATTCATAAGTAAATAGCTGCGGCCGGCGGCATTGATATGTAAATAAAGGCAGCATTCATATGTATTTCATGCCCCCCCTGCAGTGAGGAGATGATGTGCTGTAACCTCTAGCAACCAATCAGTGAGCAGTATTACTGTACAGTAATCTCTAGCAACCAATTAACAAGCAGAAATCATTTGCGGTAACCTCTAGCAACTAATCAGTGAGCCGTAATGTGTGCTGTAGCCTCTAGCAACCAGTCAGTAAGCAGTAATGATATGCTGTAATCGCTGGCAACCAATCGCAATTGCTGCCTGATCTGATACAGTAAATTGATTTTAAGCCTAGCTGCTATTTATTGTATGTCTCAGAGCAGGTGGAGGGAAATTGAATGGGATGGGGGGGGGGGGGGGGCAAGAAAATTTTTGCCCAGGGTCCAATCAAAATCAATCAAAAGACGGCCCTGAGCAGAACTATAGGTAAAACTTTTTTTTTTTTTCATTTTGTAAAGAGCGAGGGAGGATTATAATCTTTGTCGTTTTTTTGTTTTTCACGATGTGTGTCCCATTGGGGAAATTTCCTTCACTTCCTGTTCCATAGCTAAACAGGAAGTGAGAGGAAATCCCTGCAAATTAAGGAAAACCTTTGGGGACCCCTAGGTCCCCAGAACTAGTGTCCCCATTGGAAATTCCCATTTTCTGAGGACAACCCAAAATTTGGGATTTTCTTTACTTTCACTTTCGATGATGAACAGGACAACTAGAGACTTATCTCCTTAATGGGGGCGCAGACAGTAATAAAAACCTGTCATGGATTCTAATCCCTCTTCACTCTATCCAAAATTTTTAAAAAAAAGTTTTGCCTTTAGTTATACTTTAATAAAAAAAAAAAGTTATGCCCACTTTGGCATAGCCTTTCAGAAGAATGATAGCAATGCCTTCCTCCATATTTCTCTCAAAACACGTGTTCCCTTTCATGATAGGTTATGACGGGTTCTCTTGAAATGGCACTATCCAGCTCCCAAACCTGGCGAGTAGGTCGGAATAATTGAAATGCTATAAATGTATTTAGCGCCTGCATGTCACTACCCAGAATTCTCGGTGAGAAGCCTCGTCTCCCATCATGTGGGTTGTCTGCAGACACAACTGTGATTCCGGCAGACTTCTCCACTTTCTTTTGTTTGACAAACTGTTCCTCAACTGCTCATTTCTGATGACTGACAAAAAGGCTGTTCAGACGTTGTTATGAGCGTAACATATGTTGTGACATAAGTAGCCGGCGTAGATAATAGAAGCAGGCTGACAGAAATAAAGTCGGGGTGTATTTATCTTTTACAGGCTGTAGCACAGCATATGTTCCGGAGCTTTGATGGCATCATTATCACCAATAACATTGTTGATTGATCTGAAATTTAGGATGATTGCTAGGTAGATCAGAGTTGAGGTTTGAAGTGCCGAAGTCTTTATACAAAAGGGAATGGCAATCAACGCTAATATTTCTGGCAAATTTCTCATTTTAAAGCGGAGATTCATAAGAACTGGTCTATTTTTTCGATAAGGGGGCGGAAGGTGTAAACCTCTGTTTCCTGTGTCTCCTCTTGGCTGGTTTTGCCTTTCTTTCTGTTCTTTGAACTGGGCATTGTAACAGGTTCACTGTAATGAAGAAACCATTTGTTTTGTTTCAAATGCCAATTTATGCATTGACATACCTTCATGGACCCAAATCCAGATAGTATGTGGATGGTATCAAGCCTGCTGACTTGATACCATCCACAGGCGGCTTAACGTGGAAGTAAACCCACCTATCGTCTTCAGCCAAGGAAGCTGCCATCTTGTCCTCTGTTTAGTCTACATCTGCCATGATGCAGCACATGTGATCAGTTAAGACACCAGCCATTGGATGGTTTGACAGTTTGGTAGAGAGCACAACCAATGGGAGTGTCACATTTCTTGCATGTGGTGGAAATGTAACTGTTGTATGCAGCCCTCAAAAATTCCACTCACCTGCTCGCATTTTACGAGTGAGGAGCAGGGGCGGACCAGGCTGACAGTTTCCTGGCTGATCGCTTCTGGCAAAAGCGGTGCGTCCATCAGAGCGACCGGAGGACACAGAGTGGCAGGGCTGGACGGCCTTGGGGCCACTTTGAGCTGAGCTCCCCTCCCTCTCTCTCTCCTCCTCCTCTTGCGTATTACACACACAGTGGGCATCTCCCGCTGTGTGTCACAGAGCTGGGTTTGTGTTCGGCGGCGTGGTCTAACAAGGTCCCGCCCCCACTAGACCATCTCATGTAATAGTACATTGAATCAGTGTTCCGCCTATCAAATGAGCTGGTCTAGGGGAGTGGGACTTTGTTACACCGCACCGTCAAACACAGACCCAGCTCCGTGACACACAGCGGGACATGCCCGCTGTGTGTGTGTGATCCATTATCTAGTCAATGCTGAGTCTGTATTGATGATGGGCACAGTAAAGCTGCATTTGATGGGGCACAGTGAGGCTGCATTGATGGGCTGAGGCTACATTGAGGAGCACAGTGAGGCTGCATTGAGGAGCACAATGAGGCTGCATTGAGGAGCACAGTGAGGCTGCGTTCATGGGCACAGTGAGGCTGCGTTCACAGGAACAGTGAGGCTGTGTTCACGGGCACAGTAAAGCCACATTTGATGGACACAGTGAGGCTACAGTCATGGGCACAGTGAGGCTGCATTCACGGGCACAGTAAGGCTGCATTCATGGGCAGTGAGGCTGCATTCATGGGCACAGTGAGGCTGCATTCACGGGCACAATGAGGCTGCATTCACAGGCACAGTGAGGCTGCATTCTCGGGCACAGTAAAGCCGCATTTGATGGACACAGTGAGGCTGCATTGATGGGCACATTGAGGCTGCGTTCATGGGCACAGTGAGGCTGCGTTCATGGGCACAGTGAGGCTGCGTTCATGGGCACAGTGAGGCTGCATTCATGGGCACAGTGAGAGTGCATTGATGGGCATAGTGAGGCTGCATTCATGGGCACCGTAAAGCTGCATTTTATAGGCACAGTGAAGCTGCATTGATAGGCTCAGTGAGGCTGCATTGATGGGCACAATGAGGCTGTGTTCATGGGCATAGTGAGGCTGTGTTCATGGGCACAGTGAGGCTGCATTGATGGGCACAGTGAGAGTGCATTGATGGGCATAGTGAGGCTGCATTCATGGGCACCGTAAAGCTGCATTTGATAGGCACAGTGAGGCTGCAATGATGGGCACCTTGAGGCTGCATTCACGAGCACCGTAAAGCTGCATTTGATGGGCACAGTGAGGCTGCACTGATGGGTACTGAGTTGCTGCTAAAATTTATTTTTGGAACTTAATTCTGCTTAAAACAGTGTAATATTGTGAGATAATTTACAAGGGTGTGTTTAGGGGTGGACTTAGGGGCGGGGCAGGGGAGGGTTTGGGGGGCGAGTAACTCTTAAGGCCTGGCTAGTGGCTCAGGACTTGAAATTTTGAGCCCTGTTTGTATGGATGGGTTTACTTCCGCTTTAACTCAAAACGACACAGAAGTTGAATCCAACATGAAGTGTAAGAAGACAATGGCCTTCTTAAAATAGATCTATAGGCAAAAAATGTTTTTTCCAATTTGGTCGGAGTAAGGAAGAGTTATAACCCCTGTCAGTTTATTTTTTGGCATCTGTATCCCATTGAGACTTCCCTTCACTTCCTGTTCAACAGTGTTAATTTTGTCAATGAAAAAGCTTTTCGTCCAAATTTTAGTCGAAACAAAAAGTATACCACATTTTCATCCACTGATGAAAACTGTGATCAAAATAAATTCTGTTTTCATTAACGAACGAAAACGAAATGAAAATGTGAGGCAGGGACGTTTACCTTCATGGACTAACTTCCTGTTTCCTACAGAGCTCCGTCTGCTTCCGTTCGCAGCAAGCAAGCGACTGTACAGCCAGCATTACAGGCCTCCGAGACCATTCAGAGCAGCACTGTGCATTACAGGCCATCCCTCAGACCTGTGACCACCATCCAGCACTGTGCACTGGCAGCATTATAGGCCTCCTCTGACCAGTGACCACCGGCATCCAGAGCACTGTGCATTACAGTTCATCCTTCAGACCACCATCCAGCACTGTGCAGCATTACAGGCCTCCTCTGACCACCGGCCTCCAGAGCACTGTGCAATTTAGGACATACCTCAGACCTGAGACCACCATACAGCACTGTGTGCAGCATTACAGGCCTCCTCAGACCACCGTCCAGAGCACTGTGTGCATTACAGGCCTCAGACCACCATCTAGAGCACTGTGCAACATTGCAGGCCTCAGACAGAACACTGTCCAGAGCACTGTGCATTACAGGCGATCCCAGTCAGGCCTGAGACCACCATCCAGCACTGTGCACTGGCAGCATTATAGGCCTCCTCTGACCAGTGACCACCGACATCCAGAGCACTGTGCATTACAGGCCTCCTCAGACCACCGTCCAGAGCACTGTGCAGCATTACAGGCCTCCTAAGACCATCCAGAGTGGCTAAATCTGTACCTGTGAGTTTGTTCAAACCTTAATACCATAAATAATAACATAATATTGGATTTTTTACTCCAGGAGTATATAATGAGTTTGGAAATTCTATAGAAATTCTTAGTAAACGCATTACAATTTAACTAAACACATTCGATTTTAGTTGATTAAAATGATTTTATTCGACTAACATTTACTGGAGATTTTAGTCGACTAAAATACAACTAAAACTAAAACCATGGCAGATGACTAAAATGGGACTAAAACTAAAATGGCATTTTAGTCAAAAGACTATAGCTAAAACAAAATCAAAATTCAATGCCAAAATTAACACTGCTGTCCAATAGCTAAAACAGGAAGTGAGATGAAATCCCAGCAAATTAAATCGTTTGTTACCCCAACATTTCATATTCCTGTTGCATACTTGTCCTAAACAGGGCTGCTAGCAAATTTAGTGGTGCTAGTTCGTATCTAGCCTGGCTAATTTGTAGTCTTTTATCAAATGGGTTTCTCCTAAGCTTGGGTTTAACTGTGGTTTCCCCGTTTTGTCAATAGGTGGCACTATTACCTTTGGCATTAGTATGATGAATTACAGTGAATTCAGGTTATGAGCGAGTATACCTCTCTCAGCCAATCAGCAGGAGTTTCTTTGGCAGCTGAGGCCGTTGGGAGAGGCAATTTATTCGGAGGAGGTCAGATGATCTGGGTGCTTCGGCCTGGGTGGGTGTGTGTGGATCAGCAGCAGAGGTGTAGGCCTGAAGCCTGAGAACTAACAACATGTAGTGGGGCTCGGCCCGAGGGGAGCCTGATCGTTGCCGGGAGGCACGGGAGAAGAAGTTGCCAGAAGGTCAATCACTCTTTCTGCCGGAGGCAGGTGTTCAAAGTCCCCGGCTGATCTTCATCAGCCGGGGACTTTGAAGTGGCTGGGAAAGCTTCAGGAGAGAGCTCATCCAAAGAGGTACAGCTGGGATTAAAGCTTAAAGTGGTGCCAAAATTATACTTTTTAAATAAAAATACCCCTACAATACACAAGTTTAATGTATTCTAGTAAAGTTAGTCTATAAACTAAGGTCTGTTTTGTTAGTTTATAGCAGTAGTTTGTTATCTTATAAACTTACAGCAGGCCGTGGCCATCTTAAGTGTGGGCATCTGAAGCCAGACTGTATTTCTTCCTGGATCTTATCCTTGCAGATCTCGCACATGTTCAGTGCAGCACAAGCAGTGTAATAGGTGTAATAATAGGTTTCAGGTCAGGTTTCCATAGCAACGGCAGTGTCGGAGGAAGTTGCCGCCCCTTCCCAGAAGGCATTGCAGACAGGAAATGATGCGATGGGCCACGGCCAGGGAGGAGGAAGTGAAAAATGAATACAGCAGATATACAGTAGGTGCTGAGAAAAAAAAATAAAAAAATATCCAATTCGTTTACAGTGCACAGTTTAGTGAGGGATGCTGAAGAGTTATAAAAGTGGGTGGAACTCCACTTTAAGGAATGCAGCGGGTAGCTGTGAGTGTGCTGAGCTATAGGAGACAGCAGTTGCTACAAAATACAGATTGCTGCATTCAGCTTAAAGGCCCTTTTTCTGTATTGCTGTCTGCCTAGTTCTATTTTTGTCTGATTCTACCTATCTGCTATTGCATTTGCCTAAGGGTGCCCTGTGCCCTACCCCTCTCTGCCACAGTTCCTGTTAAGAGAACCCATCTTTCCACCTTGCACAACACCCACCATGCCTAGGAACCTGCACTCTGAGGAGGAATGTCAGCCCTCCCTGTCTCTGGGGGTCATCACCAGGCCTCTGGAGGTCAGGGAGAGCGCTACATTCCTGATATGAGCCTGCTGTACCATGTACTTGTATGAGAAAGTCTCCTGTTCTCTTTGTATTGCATCCTTTATGTGAAATCCCTGGTGTTTTTAAGTAACAAATGTCCTGGATTGGAGCTTAAAAGCCTCCTTTTTGGTGGGGATGCAAGGCCTTGGTATATTATGTCCAGAACATCTGCCATCCTTTACCTTAACCCAACCGCAACACATACGTTGCAGTTTTCAAATGGTTTACCAGGGTTATGGCTGAAGCTATCAGCCATAACCCCGGTATTTTTTTCATGAAAGCAGTCTGAGGGGCTCATTAGCCACTGGATCATTTTTACTGGCGCACCTGAGAAATCATTTTTACTGGCGCACCTGAGGGGCTCATTAGCCACTGGATCATTTTTCACTGGCGCACCTGAGAAATGATGCGACAGTGACCAGATCATCTCTGACCTTGGAGGACCCAAGCAACGTCATGACGTCAGTTCCTGTCTAGGGTGGAAGTAAACACATTTATTTTTAAAGCACAAGATTAAAATGATTATATATTTTTATTCTGATCTTTTGCTTTTAAAGGTAAAGAAGAGATTTGGGTCTTTTTGACCCCAGGTCTCTCCATGAAGAGGACCTGTCATCCTTATTTCTATTACAAGGGATGTTTATATTCCTTGTAATAGGAATAAAAGTGATAAAAAAATAAATAATAAAAATAAGGGGACAGTGTAAGAATAAAATAAATAAGAAAAAAAAAAAGTGAAAGCGCCCCATTCCTCCGTGCTCGCACGCATAAGCGAATGTATACGTAAGTTGCGCACGTATATGTAAACGGTGTTTGCACCACACACGTGAGATATCGCCACGAAAGTTAGAGCAAGAGCAATAATTCTAGCATTAGACCTCCTCTGTAACTCTAAACCGGTAACCTGTAAAAACTTTTAAAGCTTTGTCTATGGAGATTTTTAAGTACCGTAGTTTGATGCCATTCCAAGAGCGTGCGCACATTTAAAGCATGACATGTTAGGCATCTATTTACTCAGCATAACATCATCTTCATATTTTACGAAACAATTGGTGTATATTTTGTGTTTTTGTTTTTTTTCCTTTTTATTAAAGTGTATTTTTTTCCCAAAAAAATTGCATTTGAAAAGCTGCTGCACAAATATTGTGTGACATAAAAAATGACAACAATCGCTTTATTACCTAGGGTCTCTGCAAAAAAAAAAAAAAAAAATTATATATATATATATATATATATATATATATGTATGTATGTATGTATGTATATATATATATATATATATATATATATATATGTATGTATGTATGTATGTATGTATGTATGTATATATATATATATATATATAAAATGTTTTGGGGTTATAAGTAATTTTATAGCAACAAAATATTAAACTTTAAAAAGTGCCAGAAAAAGCTTGGTCGGCAAGCGGTTATAACTTTTCTTCTTCTAAAGGAACATACAAAATCTTTCACTGTGAACTGAGGTTTTTGTATTTTTGTCACAAGAGCGCTTCATTGTCCTGAGAGTGCCTGTGCATCTGATAGTGCTTCAAAAGTCAACTTCATATTTTCTCACATAATGTTATAATGATACTGTATATGTTATTAAACTAATGTTTTTTTTTGTAGTATAGGAGTCAGTTATGTTAATGTAAAGCAAAGGGCCCTGATGGACTGACCCGACGTTTGTTTTTCTGAACGCCGTGAACTAATTGCGTTGCTTTGAAAGCTCTTCAGATTCATTATAATTATACAAGTCAAGGTTCATAAGAGCTTAATGAGTTTTGTCGTCATAGGTAAGGGTCAACAGGGCCCTGGTAAAGGAAAATGAAATGTTTGCAGCGAAAACCACACATTCTTTTGAATGATTCCCCACAATAGAGCGGCAATTGCAGTCAAACACACAGATGAATGATATATAGAGAGACTGTTTGCCAAGTGATTTTAGACTGAAGTCACAGAAATGTACACTCAGTGTAGACATTATACTAACATCTTCTGTTTTTATGGTCCTACAACTTTTGGCCTCATCTCTAATTTCTTTTTATGGTGATTGCACAGCTTGTTTAATCATTAAATATTAATTGCCCACTCCAGTAGGCACCAGAGTTTGCCCTCTCTATCCATTGCATGCTATTATTCACTGATACCAATGATTGGACACTATTGATCTTTTATTGGAAAGAATCAAGCAACCAATTTTATACAAAAGTAAAAAAACATAACCATAGTACAAAACTTCAACAGAAATCCAAGGAATACACATCCATGTTCAGAATATATACAATATATACTTAATCCACTATGAAAACATTTTTAGAAGACTATTTACATAAAGCAGCAGAGAGGGCCTAAGAGGCACAACCCATCACCTATGTACACAGCCATTTATCAAAAATTAATAAAAAAAAAAAATAATCTAGGGTGATAAAAGACAGACAGCCACACCCGGGAAAGAAACTCCTGGCAGTCAGGGAGGCTTGAAACCCCTCCACGCCTTCAACCAAGCCCCCCGACTCCGCTTGTCTCTCTCAAGCACCCGAATCTTCCCAACCTCATGCAGAATGTCATACACCACCACCTGAACAGGAAGAATTTTATGCTGACCTGACACCGTGCGTTCCAGGTGAAATAACGGACTACTATGCTAACTAAAAAAAGTGTATCCAAACAAAAAACCCCACCATTATTGAATGCTCCGTACACCCACTCAGCATAACCCAGCCTGGAGAGGAAAGGAACACCGAGGGCCCGCCCCACCTGTTTGTACACCTCTATGTTAAAAGGGCAATGAAGCAGGAAATGGTCCATAGTCTCCTCCTCATCTGCACACTGCTCCTGAGGACAGCTACGATCCACCCCACTGCAGCATTTCAAATTGCCCTGAGCATAGAGGCCAGATCCCTAAATTTAGGGGGTACTCTGTCCAAATTAATCAGTCTTAACCCTGCCCTCAAAACTGGGCAATCCCTTAAAGCCAGTGGGTCATGAAAGACTTCGCTCAAGACTCGACTCATAAGGACTTTCCTTGGAACCGATCTGAGATCTTCAGCCGACAATCGCCACTGGCATAATAACTTAAGGCACGGAGCGACATAGGCTGGTAGCTGACCACGATGACCCCTGAGATTCTTCACTTGGCCACCTTCTTCCCAAAGTCGTAGAAAAGGCCTAAACCAAGATATAAATATGCCTGCCCATCCAAGAGGTTCCACTGCAAGCATATTATCAATGTTAAATTTGAGAAATAGTGAAAAGAAAAGAACTGGGTTGACCATACCTAAGCCACCCTCCCTCCTGGATAGATAGGTGACATTCCTCTTGATGGGGTTCAGTCTGTTCCCCCACAGCATCTGGAAGAACACACTACTGACCCTAGCATAGAGAGACATTGGCAAGATGCAGACAAAGCTGACCTACAAGAAGATCGGAATCAGGTAAGTCTTAATCAGATCAACCCTTTCCCTCATAGATAACTTCCATCTCTTCCAGCTGACCACCTTAGTATTGGCAATTTCCAGTCTGCCTTCCCAGTTTTTGAGGCCATAATCGCTGGGTCCAAATTCAATGCCTGGAATCTTAATTCTTTCCTGGGGCACTGGAAAGGTGTCCGGGAGATCAAACCCCTCACCTTCCTTTCCCATCCAGAAAACTTCACTCTTTTCCTGATTGATCTTGCAGCCTGATGCTTCAGAATACCGTGATGTCAGAGAGACCACCTCTTCCGATTCATCCGTCCCAGTGACAATCACCGACATATCGTCCACATAGGCAACAACCCTCAAACGCGGCTCACCTGGGAGCCCCACTGGTACCCCACACAACATGCCGCTCCCTAGCCTCCTGATGAAGGGATAGATTGCAAACACATAGAGCAGGGGACTCAGGGGACAACCCTGGCACACCCCGGAGCCAACCCCAAAGGACTGCCCAACCCATCCATTAACAAGAGGAAAGCTTTCTGCCCCCTTATACAAGACTTTTATTCAATCGAAAAAACTACCCGGCAGACCGTACTTACTTACTAACCACAGGTACTCATGGTTAACACGATCAAAAGCTTTTGCCTGATCCAATGTCAGCAAATACTTTCCCCAGCCTGCAGCCCTGCACCGCTCCAAGGCCTCCCGGACAGCTAAAACCGCTGTGAAGGTGCACCTACCCTGGACCGAACAGTGCTGATGGCGAGAAAGCAAAGACTCTGCTACTGACGATAGGCGCCAGAAAAATATCTTTGCCAGTATCTTTCTATCCACATTAAGAAGGCTGATGGGGCACTATTCCTTCCACTGATACCAATGATTGGACACTATTCCTTCCACTGACACCAATGATTAGACACTATTCCTTCCACTGACACCCATTGGACACTATTCCTTCCACTGACACCCATGATGGGGCACTATTCCTTTCACTGACACCAATGATTGGACACTATTCCTTCCACTGACACCAATGATTGGACACTATTCCTTCCACTGACACTAATGATTGGACACTATTCCTTCCACTGACACCAATGATTGGACACTATTCCTTCCACTGACACCAATGATTGGACACTATTCCTTCCACTGACACCAATGATTGGACACTATTCCTTCCACTGACACCAATGATTGGACACTATTCCTTCCACTGACACCCATTGGACACTATTCCTTCCACTGACACCAATGATTGGACACTATTCCTTCAATTGACACCAATGATGGGGCACTATTCCTTCCAATGACACCAATGATGAGGCACGATAAAAAAAAAAAATATATATATATATATATATATATATATATATATATATATATATATATATATATATATATATATGTATATATTTTTTTTTTGCTAGTAATTTTCTAGCAAAATTTTTTTAGATGTTTACTGTACATGTATGTGTGAAGTGTCAGAATTGCCCTGGCAGTGAAGTTGTTAAGACTAGATTAACACGTTTTTGAGGTGCATTTCTGACGCTCCTCATGATACGTTGACATTTATGGTCATTCTTATCCTTTATAACGCTCATCAGAACCTTCTTTTTGACCAAGGTATGTCAATGCGCTTCATACAATATATGTGACTGAGTACCATTAAAAACAATGGCAAATCTGTGCGCTAAAATGTGTAAATGTTCATTTTGCAAACTGCTAGCGCTAAATAAATCCTGTATAATATAATAATAAATGTGAATGAGTCCTCAGGTCAGCGTCTGCATTTTTTTTTTTGGTTTTAAGCGTTGCTGCCATTGCTATTAAACACACTGAATCGAAAAACAAACATGAACTTTTATGGCCAATGAGCATCAGCCCAACGCACAGATGTAGCCGAGTACAATTAAAATTAGCGCCTAACTTGTGTGCTTGCGTTAGCTTGCATTAAAAAAAGAAGCATTGGTGTGAATGAGCCCCGCACCGATGAGTCGCTCTGCCATTATAGAAGCACACAATCCCTCTTCATGTTTAATGCACATGGAGTATTAATTCACAATAACCTTTAATGATGTTTTGCTGCTGAGTGCGGAAGGTTATTAGCTTTAGTCATTGATCTAGAACAATGCCTTCTGAAATGTTTGCATTCTATTTAACTCATAGGGAATTCCGGGAATATTGCACTCATATGCTGGATATACAATTCAGTCTCTCACATATGTTGAGGTTGTGATTAGAAGATTTTGCAGCAGTAGAATGTTTAATAACGTGTGACTTCTAAAGTGGAGGTAGGTGGATTACTTAGGTTCGCTCAAGGATTTTCTCTTAACCACTTCAGCCCCATTTTTTTTTTTTGCGATTCGGCACTGCGTTACTTTAACTGACAATTGCGTGGTCGTGCGACGCTGTACGCGAACAAAATAGATTTTTTTTTTCCCCCCACAAATAGAGCTTACTTTTTGGTGGTATTTGATCACCGCTGCCGTTGTCTTTTTTTGTTTTTAGCGCAAAAAAAAAAAAAAAAAATATGCAAAAAAACCCCAATATTTTCTACTTTCTGCTATAAAACATAACCAATAAAAAAAATTTAAAAATGTAATTTCTTCATCAATTTAGGCCAATATGTATTCTGCTACATATTTTTGGTAAAAAAAATCCCAATAAGTGTATATTGATTGGTTTGCGCAAAAGTTATAGCAAACTATGGGATAGATTTATTTAATTTTTATTTATTTAATTTTTTTTTTTACTAATAATGGTGGCGATCAGCGATTTTTAGCGGGTCTGCGACATTGCGGTGGACAAATCTGACACTTTTTGGGGACCAGTGACACTAATACAGTGATCAGTGCTAAAAAAAAAAACGAACTGTCACTGTCCTAATGACACTGGCAGGGACATGGTTAACATCAGAGGCGATCAAAGGTTTAAATATGTTCCCTGGGAGGGCTTTATAACTGTGTGTGTGTGTGTGGGGGGGGGGTGCTTTGACTGGGGGAAGACAGAGATCCGTGTTCCTGCTTAGCAGAAACACAAGAGCTCCATCTTCCCCTCTCACAGAACGGCGATCTCCCTTGTTTACATAGGCAGACCGCCATTCCACCTCTCTCAGGAACGATCGCGGGGTGCCGGCCAACATCGCGGGGGTGCAGCTGTGTCCAATAACAGCGGGAGTGGGTCGCCAGATCCAGAACTAGAAATCACGTACAGGTACCTCATTTCGCATTTTGCCACCAGAAGGGGTACCGTGCCGCAGTATATATGCGTGGGGCGGTTCGGAAGAGGTTAAATGAGACAAAGCAGTGACTCCTCCCCTATTGGACAGCTCCATAGAGGGGAGGTTTCAATGAGAGACAGCATGCCCGAAAGGAGATAAGTACTGCTGTGCTGTCTCTTTAGCTAGTCCATGGTGCTCTGGGAATTCCTGTCATGCATTAAATGCATTAAAGGATAAGTTCACCTTTTTGAAAATAAATAATAAATGCACATTTTTTACAGGTAAAAAAATGTGCATTTATAATTTTTTTTTCTATAGCGTCTGCAGAGCACTGAGACTAAAAGCACATTGCGGGTGCAATACCGGGCTCCTGCAGACTCTCAAGGATAGCTGTCTGCCTGTACCTCCGATATGCCCAGGCAGTTACTTGAGAGCAGGAAAATCAATGAACTATGAAAGGGCTCACCAGTGCCCTCACAGTTAATTGTGAACTGCGAGTCATCAGCCGCTAAGGGTGATGGTACTTGTAGTCTATTTATTCACAGGAAGCTGTAAATGAATGATGCAGTTGTGCTGCTTGCTGCCCAATTAACCTCCTCCTGGTGTATTTTTTGCTTTTTGTATGCTTCCCAAATATCTTCAGGCCAGTCAAATGGTGCTGCAGGGTCCTCTTTGCCTCTTCTCTGGCCTGGGTGGTCCTCACTGATTCAAAGAATGGCTCTGGCAGGATGACATGAGTGCTGCTGCCTGCACCAGTACACTGGTGATAGAGGCCCATGACACCATGCACTCACTTTATGTCCTCAGTCTTCCAGGTTGAGTATTGCTGGGTCCTTATGCAACCTAAAAGACTGATGCCATCTGGAGTTGGATAAGTAATATTGCAGGAGACAGCTCTGGACTGAAGGCGAGTATTGTAGCTTGAGCTGCTTGATCAACCTTTTAACCACTTCCGGACCGCCGCATGTCGATATAAGTCCTAACTTTGAAGAGGAATGTCGTTGTTATGGCAGCAGCTAGCTGCCATTACCCTGGGTTCCTCTTCTTCAGCCGGCGGTCTGCTTTCTGATAACAGTGGTCTCTGCGCGCGGATTCTCCGTGAAATTACTTACATCGGCGGCAGGAGGGGGGACCCCCCCCTCCCACCGCGCTCCGGTGCCCTCCGCCGCTTACCGGGCCCAACGACAGCGGCGGAGGCGATCGAATCTTCACCCATGCTGGGTATAGAGACGAGTGAGGGGAAGATGGCCCCCACCCGTCTCCATAACATTGCAGGGCGGAAGCGACGTCAAAACGTCACTTCCGCCCATAGCTCTTAAAGGGCCATTTTTTTTACATTTTTTTTTTAAATGACTATTTTTTTTTTTATTGCATTTTAGTGTAAATATGAGACCTGAGGTCTTTGTGACCCCCAGATCTCATATTTAAGAGGTTCTGTTGTTGGATGTTTACATTCCTTGTAATAGGAATAAAAGTGACACTTAAAAAAAAAAAAAAAAAAAAAAAAAACAGTGTAAAAATAAAAAATGAAAGGTAAAATAAATAAGAAATTTTTTTTTTTTTTTAAACGCGCCTCGTCCTGCCGGGCCCACGTGCAGAAGCGAACACATATACGTGAGTAGCGCCCGCATATGAAAACGGTATTCAAACCACACATGTGAGCTATCGCCGTGATCGGTAGAGCGAGAGCAATAATTCTAGCCCTAGACCTAATTTTTTAAACGTCGCCTATGGAGATTTTTAAGGGTAAAAGTTTGTCGCCATTCCACAAGCGGGCGCAATTTTGAAGCGTGACATGTTGGGTATCAATTTACTCGGCATAGCATTCTCTTTCACAATATAAAAAAAATTGGGCTAACTTTACTGTTGCCTTTTTTTTTAAATTCAAAAAAGTGTATTTTTTCCAAAAAAAAGTGCACTTGTAAGACCTCTGCGCAAATACGGTGTGACAGAAAGTGTTGCAATGACCGCCATTTTATTCTCTAGGGTGTTAGAAAAAAAGTATAATGTTTGGAGGTTCTAAGTAATTTTCTAGCAAATAAAAATGTTTTTAACTTGTAAACAACAAATCTCAAAAAGAGGCTCGGTCCTTAAGTGTTTTTTTAAAGAAAGAAAAAAAAATTACCTGGATTTGATTTTAAATTATATATATTTTTTTTAATACTCATATACAAACACCAGCTTGATGTCAATAAGCTTATATCCTTTAGATTTATATACCTAAAGAGGGGCAGCCATATCTGTTAACTACATATGTAGGGTCTGATTCCTGCCTTGAGGTGCTACACAGTGATTATGTTTTACTGCTTCTTTGGAATTGAATTCCATGGCAACATATACATTCATATATTTTTATTTCTTTTGTCTAACCAGCGGGCTGCGCTATTATGTTCTGATGG